>JAOXYA010104721.1:0-10780 GCA_028565675.1 Sorex palustris | reverse complement strand
GAATCGAACTCGGGTCGGCCATGTTGGCTGCATGCAAGGCAAACGCCCTACCGCTGTGCTATCGCAGCCGGCCTAATTCTGAAGAAATGAGATAAAATTATATATATATATATATAATCATTATTTGACATTTGAATTCAAACTCTAAAGTATTAATTCAGGAAGCACTTAAAGGAGCTGTTATAACTTTTGGGGTGTGGGGTTGGGGGACACAGCCCCAGCAGTGCTCAGAGGCTGTTCCCAACTTGGTGTTCAGGAGTAACCCCTGGCAGTCCTGTGCACCATGAATATGGTTCCAGAATCAAACACAGGGCTGCTGTATGCAAAGCTGTTGCTCTAGCCTGCTGAGCCATCTACCCAGCTCTATTAAGGTGTTTTGTTTTGTGACCTGCCCTTGCAGTGCCCAGGAGCTATTCCTGGCTCGTGTTCAGGAGTCACTCCTGGCAGTGCTTAGGGGGACATGTGTGGTGCCAGATATTTGAATCAGAGTCCTGGCTGCCACAGTCACATGCAAGACAGGTGTCTTATCTTCTGCGCTATCTTTCCAGCCCCTATTACAACCCTTGAGAGGAATCATTTAGGGGGCCAGAATGACAGTGCAATGGGTAGGGGGTTTGGTTTGCATGCTTGCATGTGGCTGACCCGGGTTCAATCCCTAGCATCCTATATGGACCTTGGCCACAGCCAGGGGTGTTTCCTGAATGTTGAGCTCAGCAAGCCCAGAGCATCACTAGGTATTCCCCCATGCCCCTGAAGAAACATCATTTAGTATTTTAAAAAGTTTTATTCTGTGTTGAAATGAAGATCATCTACCTGCTAAATTGCTATTGTCTTTAATTAGTTGTTTATTTTCCCATATCCTTTTTATGGAGGTGGGGGAGGTCCACACCGAACAAATGCTGATGCTCAGGGGTTACTCCTGGTTCTACACTCAGAAATTACTCCTGGGCTCAGGGGACCATATGGGTTGCTGAGTATTGAACCTGGGTTGGCTGTGAGCAAGACAAGTGCACTATCCTCTGGACTATCTCCCCAGCCCCATTAATTTTGTTTGTTTGGGGGGCCACACCTAGCAGTGCTCGGGGCTTACTCCTGGCTCTATGTTCAGGGATCACTCCTGGTGGGGCTCAGGGGACCATATGCGGTGATGAAGACTGAACCTGGGTCAGCCCTGCCTGTGCAAGACAAGTGTCCTACCCACTGTACTATTGCTCCAGCTCTGTCCCCTTAAATTAAAAAGAACTTCAGTCTCTACAATTTCCCTCCTCCGTGTCCCCCAGCCCACATGTGCAAAATAAAAAGCTTCTTTCTTTCTTTCTTGCTTGCTTGCTTGCTTGCTTGCTTCATTTGTTTGTTTGGGGGCCACATCCAGCAGTGCTCAGGACTTACTCCTGGCTCTGTGCTCAGGAATCACTCAGGGGACCTTATGCAGGGCTGAGGCTTGAACCAGGGTCAACCTTGTACAAGACAATTATCTTTTCCCCTGTTCTCTCTCTCCCTGGTCCTCAAAAGGTTTCTTTAGCCAGTGAGTCAGGGAATAGGAAAAGGGAGAGTGAAGAACAAGTTGTGGGGGTGGGTGGGTGCTGGATCTCTAAGTCCTAGTATCCTTCCCACTGCAGTCTCTGTACGGGGGAGATGGTTCTGTTCCTGCTTACGGCCTGCTGGCCTGTGACCGCTGCCAGCCCTGTTCTGGATCCCTGCCTCTCTCTCGCCCGCAGGGCACTCTCCTGCATGCTGGCTCAGAAAAAGCCTGAATCCTGGGCAACAGTGGCACTTCCAATAAACACAGGGGTAGAGACATGAAAACACTTAAACAAATGTTTCCATTTTAAACCTGGTCTACTGGAATCATATAAAGCATATGCACAGATGATAACATCATTTTGTTCAGCATTTGTTTAAAGTAGACATCATACAAATAGATGTGTCTTTGGGGCCAGAACCATCCTTGAATTTGTGTTCTCAAATATTTGTTGACTCCAGGGTGTATCCCTCGGAGGGACAGTCTTGCTGACTGGCAGCAGGAGTGGCACCTGCTGAAGCAATTCCCACTATTCCACAGTCCAGGGCATAATGCCTTGAGGCTTTCAATGCTGGTTCGATGCCTGGTGCCGAATATAGTCCCCGAAGCCCCACCGGGGGTGATCCCTAAGCCCAGAGGCAGGAATAAGCCATGGGTACCACTGGATATGGCCCCAAATAACAACCAAAAGCCAAAACAATTTCCATCATTCAAACACCTTTCACTCACTATGAAAGCCACATTCGGATTCTGTGAAACCCTATCTTAATGCTGTGTCTTCCAAAGATAACCAAGAACCCATGACCCTAATTTGCTTAGTCTATATATACATATATATATATATATCAACGGGCAAGGGAAGGAGTAAAAGGCTCATAGCTCACCATTCCACTGTTCTCTCACAGGTTCCTAAACTTATCTTGTCTTTTACTCCTTTTTCAGGAAAAAAAAAAAGGCTCAGTGTCTGATCCAGGGAGGCCTCTCTTAAGTGTGCAAACCCAAAGCTTTCCACAAACCATCAATTGTACCAATCAAAGCCACTACTGCCCCCCAGGGACAGGCTGGCAGCCCCGTGAGCCTGCAGGCTAAACACCACACTCTCCTCTCCCCTGCACAGACCCCAGGACCTCAGAGGCCGACCCTAATTTGAGATGCCAGGAGTAGCAGCCTAGGGCAGCAAACACCCCACAGGGCTGGCCTCTTCCCATCTCCCACTCTGCCCCACAACACAGTCACATGGACGGGACAGACACAGTGGATTGGGCAGCCACAGTGAACGAGTCAGACAATATACAGGTATGGGTCAGTGACAATATATAGGACAACCAAAGCAGACAGGTCAGCTACAGTGGATGGGTCAGTGACATGGATGAAATAGGTCAGCCACAGTATGGGTCAGCCACCAGTAGACAGGAGAGCCACAGTGGACAGTGGACAGGTCAGCCATGGTGGATAGGATAGTCACAAGTGGACAGAAAAGCCAGGACGAATGGGCTAGCAACACGGATGGAACAATCACAGTGGCCTGGTCAGCCACCAGTGCACAGGACAGCCACAGTGGACAGGTCAGCCATGGTGGATGGGAAAGTCCCAGTGGACAGGACCTCCATGGCAGCCACATGGATGGGACAGTCACAGTGGACAGGTCAGCCACAGTGAATGGATCTGACACAGTGGACTACAATGCCGACCCCTCAGAAAACTCAGCCTGTTCTTCTTCCGCCCCCCCTCTTTTCACAAGGGACCCTCGGACCCAGACCAGCAGCCAGTTGGGAGAGCCCTGGCATGCAGGGCGGCCTGGAAATTGAGCTCCCGACTCAGGTTCGCCCTTTCATCCACAAAGCCAGCTTCCCAATCCTTCCTCTCAGGGCTATCAGGAGCAGAGCTGTCCTGACTGAGCACTGGGCTATGAACGCAAACACTCGTGCTTGCCAGACAGGCACCTTCTGCCCACCAAGACGCCTGCAGGCCTCCAAGGAACGGTCGTGCCTGGAGAATCCAAGCTGGCTCTCAGACTGTCGACTAGGAGAAATGGGAAAGGCGCAGCCACATGTGAAATCGGCTCCACTAAGGCTGACCAGAGCTCACTAAAAACCCCAGTTTCTCACCCGCAGATGGTTTCACAGAAGTGCCCAAGAGAAGAGGAGCCCAAACCACCTTAATTTACAGACACCCAGAACCCAGTGGCAATGCTCAGAGGCCACCAGTCACCTATCAACATTTTCTCATATGCTGTGACAGGACCATGTCAAAACAATCATTAGCCTTGCTCCTTCCTTCCCCCTTCACACGAGGCAATGGGTGGTTTCTGGTGAACATTATGTAATGCTTATATAAGTTAGTCTATGGAGCTATTCTAAACTTTTGTTGCACACAAGTTAACCTAGGCATCTTTGGGCTTTCTCCAATTAGTGAAACTACAGACATTAGTGAAACTACAGAAGACAAGGATAACTTTAGTTTGGGCCAACGACTTGAAATAACAGCTGAATGACTCGAGTGCCAAGTGCTAACAAAGGCAGTAGATCAGGGAGGGCAGAAGAACAGGCTAAAACAGGTCGCGGCAAGAGTGCTGGGGGCTCTGGGAGCCTCGGAGCACCAGTGCCCAGCTGCCCCGAGGGGAGGGCAGTAATGTTTCCCTCCGCTGGGCCGCTGTTACCTCTCCTGCAGACAAACATTCTCAGCGTCCGCTGTCCTGGCTCTTCCCATAAAAATGTACCCACCTGGAAAGTGGAGGGAGGTAAGCTAATCTCTGGGAGAATAAACACTAGGGCCAGCGTGGAGCACGGGGGCTCTGTGCCTTTTTCGTTTGCACTGTACTGCCCCCCCCCCCCCACACACACACACAACGCCATCAGCGTTACCCAGATTTCTCTAATCCTGGAATTCAGAACCATTTCTGCAGCCTCTGACTTCCCAGCAGGGTCCTGAGCTCTGGTTACTTTCACCTGCTTTTCACTCCAGAGATAAGCAGCTTCATCCTGCTGCCTCTCTTGATGCCCTTTCAAGTAATATCTAAGACTATGTCCATTCAACATATGAAAAGTGATTCCATAAATCTAATAAACAGTCCTGTTTAAACATACATTTAACACTCTGTGCTTTAAAAAAAAAAAAAAAGAGCCTGGTCCCTTTAAAAATAAGATGTACATTTGAAAGTGAGTAGAAAGCCTGTCAGAGTGGTTAATGG
This sequence comes from Sorex palustris, assembly GCA_028565675.1. Lineage (NCBI taxonomy): Eukaryota > Metazoa > Chordata > Mammalia > Eulipotyphla > Soricidae > Sorex > Sorex palustris. The sequence goes on along the minus strand of JAOXYA010104721.1, from coordinate 6,068 downwards.
ATAATCCCAGAATTTGCTGCAAATCAAAACTTTATACTACCCTTTGGCTTTAAAGTTAAGTGAACAGGGGCTGGAGCGATAGCACAGCGGGCAGGGCGTTTGCCTGGCACGCGGCTGACCTGGGTTCGATTTCCAGCATCCCATAAGGTCCCCCAAGCACCGCCAGGAGTGATTCCTGAGTGCATAGCCAGGAGGAACCCCTGAGCAACGCCAGGTGTGACCCAAAAAGGAAAAAAAATAAAAATAATAAAAATAAAAAAGTTAAGTGAACAGAAATCCTGCGAATAAGGATTTGATTTGTTTTGTTTTTCTAAACAATTATGTCTGCTCTTTTTTTTCTTTCCTTCTTTCTTAAGTTAATATAAATTAAACAAGTGAGCATTCACTCAGAAATTTTTCCTGAACAACAAAACATAAGAGAGGTCATTCAAGGTGGGAGAAAACTCCATAGATCTGGGCACATAAAAATGAAGCCCTTTATATCAGGTAACACTGAAACAAGTTCTTGTAAGGCCATTAATATTCGCTGGCTAGAACCTTAAAATATCATCTTTAGCGTGTTAAATTCGGATCGACTGTGCTTTGAGAATAACAGATTCTCTAAGAAGCGCTTGAAGGGAATAGACAAAATTTCATGGCATGCCAACATTTTTAAGGACTGCCATCTGGAAGCAGGCTAGTGCTTGCTGGGGGCTAGGATTCTTTCCACCCTGACCAACGCTCGCTTTAAGCAGGGTTGCTACCGCTGCCTCAGCAGCCTACCAAGTGCAGAGCGTTACCTCCGGCCTACAGTAGTTTAGGAGACATGGGCAGTCAGCTCTGTTTGTTTAAAAGGCCTGTATTTCCATTTCATTAAGACAGGTTTCCATGGTGTCGGTAATCATAATGGTACTGTAAAGAGATAAAATCCAGGGCTGAGAAAAGAGTTTCCAGAGTGAAGGTTAAAAAAAAAAAAAAGGAAGAGAGAGAGAGAGGTGGTCAATGGGTTGCCAAGCTCTGGGCTGATTCTGAAAATATGCTTTCATTTTAATGAGTCTCTAAAGTTTTTATTTGTTTTTTCTTTTACTGTTCATATAAAGATATATTTCTTTATATTTAACAAAGCAAGACTAAAAAATAGCTGTTGTAGTCACAATGTTATTTAGATAAGATCAGTATTTGGCAAAATATTCTATATGAATAAAACCAATTTGGGGGCTGGACTGATAGAACAGTGGGTAAAGCATTTGCCTTGCATGTGGCCTACCTGGGTTCAATCTCCAGCATCCCATATGATTCCCCAAGCAACATCAGGAATAATTCCTGAGAGCAGAGCTGGGAGTAACCCCTGAGCATTACAAGGTGTGACTCCACAAAAAAGCGTGCCAGGATGGCCATCGAGGTCATTACTCAGCAGAACTCTTTGAGGATGCACTGCTGTCTGTGATCAGTGCTCCTCAGAGGCATGTGGTGGTTTAGGTTTCATTCCTTTAGAAAAGGGGGTGCTCCTTTAAACCTCCTCTGGAATTTGCCTGGAATTTTACTTTTACCTGTTTTCTAAATGCACATGCCAGAAGACTGATGTGGGTTATGGAATCCCTAATTAACAGCTGAATTCATGAAATTAAAGTACATTATAAATTTGGAAATCAGTTCAAAAGGAACCCATGATCACCCCCCCCCAAAATACTAAGTCTGATTAAGCTTACATTTTAGAAGTTTGAGACACACTTCATTTGAAAATAGAAGGGATCACTGGAGCAAGCATTACTTCACTCAGATTTTGAGAAAGTATACTTTATTTTGCAGCCCTGGCAATGTCAATCTATCAGTTATTCCTAGCTCTATTGAGATATGATTTCTATATCATACTCTGTGAATGTAAGATGCACAGTGTGATGATTTGACACATTTATGAATATGCTGCAAAGTGAATACCACAGTGGAGGTATCCTCCCCCACCACATGCCACCTCATAGTGTTACCTTTTTTGTATTGAGAACATTAAATTTACTCTCAGCAACTTTCAAGTACAGAATGCAGTATGGTCAACTAGAGACTGTCCCTTTGGTCCAACTTGCTGATCCTATATCTTGTAGCTAAGATTTGTACAGTCTGATCGTCTCTGACATTTCTGACATCCCGAGCTCCTGCCAACCACCATCTTAGTCTCTAAATTTAAGCTTGGATAGTGGGTGGGCATGGTAAGGTACCTTTAGAAGAGTACAAAATACACTCCTGGGCTGGAGCAATAGCACAGTGGGTAAGGCATTTGCCTTGCACATGGCCAACCCAGGTTTGATTCCCAGCATCCCATGTGGTTCCCCCAAGCACCATCAGGAGTAGTTCCAGAGTGCATGAGCCAGGAGTAACCCCTGTGCATCACCAGGTGTGACCCAAAAAGTAAAAAAAAAAAAAAATCACACTCCTAAAATACAGTTCTGTCAATCAACACTCCCTCAATAATATAGAATGATGTACAGACTGTTTATTGAAATTTTAATTCATGAGTTTAAGGTTTATGTGATTTTTTCCCAAAGCAGCAGAGAAATGGAAGTACTGGTTCTTATTCACTATGTTAAATTTTCCCTAGATTCGAAAGTGAAATCAGACCAGACCTTCCATGAAAACATACCTTTCTACCTTCTCTTAAGGTCCCTCACTCAGATCCAAGAGATGGAGGTGCTGACGAGGGGGCGCCTTCCCCAGAGCTCCGACTGCCTCCTCTCATCTGTAGGGCCTACAATGCAGATGCCCTACACTGTATTTTTTTGCTCGCTTGTTTTGGAGTCATACCTGGTGATGCTCAGAGCTTACTCCTGATTCTGTGCTCTGTGCTCATTCATGACATGAATGCCAGGGATGGTACCATCACCTTGAGAGGGTTCTGAATGTAGCCAAGCATTACCATTTCAAAAACTCTATTTTTGGGGTGGGATGGGTTTTTTTTGGTGGGGGGGAGGTCACTCTCAGCAGTGCTTAGGGCTTACTCATAGCTCTGTCCTCAGGAAGAGAACTCCTGGGAGGCTTCAGGGACCATATATTGGAGTACCAGGTATTGAACCTAGTTTGGCCATATGCAAGGCAAGTATCTTACCCTTTGTGCTATCATTCTGGCCCTGTTTTGTTTTTTTTTTTGGTGAAGCAACAATAGTTTTATGAAAAGAACTTTTAAAAATCATTTCTATTTTGATATGATTTACATCACATAACCATTTACCATTTTAATTTTTTTTGAGGGGAAGGGAAGATTAATGCACAGGGGCTACTCACAGCTCTGTGCTCAGGAGACCATATGTGGTGTTGGGACTCAAACCTGCGTTCAGTCACATACAAGCGAAGGCATAACCCTGGGTTCTCTCTCCAGCCCCCAGTTAACCACTTTTCAGTGTAAAGTCAGTGGCATCAAGTACATTCACTCTCGTGTGCTGTGATTCCTGCCATCCATCTTCAGACACATCTCATTTCTCCATCGGGAACTAGCACTAACATCCCATGTCCACCAAGCCCCAGCCTTAGGATCCTATATCCGACCTTCTGTATATATAAATTTTAATCATCTAGTTGAATCATCAGCATGTGACCTTCTGTGTCTGGCTTATTTCATTTATATTTTCAGGTTCATCCAAGGAGCATTTAACCCAAGAACTGCATTTGGCGGGGGGATCTTTTGGGGAGGATGAGTTTCCACCAGTGCTCAGGGGACCAGGGGCCACCCCCACAATACTCGGCCCAACTATGAAGCTCTGGCAGTTCGCTGCTCAGGTCTAGCAGTACCAGTGCTACTAGGGATTTCCAGCAGTACTTGGAGACCATGTGGTTCTGGGGACTGAACACCAGGCCTCACACATCAGGCTCTACCCCTGTAGCCATCTCCCTGTTCCCTATTGGTGATTGAAATAATTTGGCTTTTTGTATTTAGATTTTGAAGAGATGGCTCATAGGGCTGAGTGTATACCTTGCAGGCAGGAGCTCTGGGTTTGATCCCTGGCACCACAAGTCCCCCAAGCATGGCTGGGACATCCCCTGAGCACTGCCAAGTGTGGCCAAACCCAAAAACAAACAAACAAACAAACAAGCAAACAAGCAAACAAACAACATGATGTGTACAGGACAATTGTGTTCTGTGAATTTTATTACAGGACAGAAAAGCAGGGACCAGGCCTGATGTCCTGTTCTGATCCCCTGGGACAGGTTTTCCTGGAAGGCAAAAGTCACACAAGAGCTTCAAAAGCATCTCACGAGGAAGAGGAAGATAAGAACCCTGCAGCCCCAGAATTCAAAATGGCCTGAGAGCTGAAGAATGGGAGCAAGGAGACACCTAGAGAAAAGAGAGGTGCGGGGACTGTTAGGGAGCTAAGAACCATCCTCAGGGTGCAACGGAAGCATGAAAAGGACAAGGCCGGGCCTGTGAGATATCCCCAGGGTAGCTCTTGAGAGTATCACCTCACAAAAGAAAAGCACAGGGACACATCACAGACGCAATGACATGCAGATGGGATACTGGGTTTCTGTGGCGGCTACTATAGCACTTCATGGGCACCTGATCCTTAAGAGGGTCAGGCCTGTGGATCGCCCCTCCTCCCCCCGCCCAAACCCCATTCTTCTGCAAGCAGCTGGGAGAAGGTCCAAGGGCTTACCTCTTGCCATGTTCCTAATTTTAAGTCCCTCACGTTGAAACTGATCTAGATAAGCAAAGAACCGCTTGTTTCTCTTATGTGCTCTAAACCACACTCTTGTCGCTAACAATTTTCTGGTGTGTGTACCCAGAAAAAAAAAATTCAGAACTTATTTCTCTTCAAGTGAACTGCATGGAGATGTTCATCATCTGGGGTTGGATGTTGAAGATTTTTTTTAAACGAATTTGCAGAACATAAAGTACATTTTGAATGAAAAATGATCACGGATAGGGAAATGAGCAGACCATGAATTTCAGCATCACAACCAACCTATCAGCTCTGAAGTTGGTGCAAAGTGTATCTGAGCACCAGGTACATGCTAAATGCTGGGACTGAGCAATAAAGGGGAGCTCTGAACCTACACTTACAAAGTATCCGGTCTACCTACCTGGCTCTTCTTTATCACTTTCTGAGGGCACTAGACACTTTTCACACAATGCGTTGCAATGTGTTTTATAGATAAACTCAGTTTTCACCAACTTTTCCCTTACTTACACTGAGTACAGTATATATGAGAGCCTGACAGAAGTATACCACTGTTGCTTAAATTTAAATTAAAGTAAGATGATTTCTAATGTTTGTGTTCTTCTTTCTGCCCCAAACTTTAATTTTTTAATCAATGTGGACCCATATCAAAGGATAATGTTCATGCCTGAAAAACCAGGCATGACTTCTTAAAACCTCTGTTGAATTTTCTATAAATACTTATTTTTTGGCTATTATTCAGAACACATAACAAACTTACTCTGCCTTACTCAAAGCAGTGCTCTGTTTTGGCTTAGTTATTTGTAAATATTTTCTAGATTAAGTACATCCTGTCCTCCTATAGAATTCCTATGCTAATGCAATACAATTTAGGGGAGGGGGCCTCAAAAATACTTGGACCCACTTGTTCTAATGGGTGTGTTCTGTAGATATTTAACTCCCCTGTAATGAGTCACAAGTGGCCAGAGCTTCATTACGTCAAGTGGGAGAATGCTGGTGAATACTGCCTCAGGTACAACACTGACAAATGGGTGAATTTTCACTAACCTGAGTAGCCAAAATGCAGCAGATGTTGAGGTCTGCAGGGAAATAAATGCAAGGTTAGAAAAGCAAGAAAAGCATAGATACCACTGGGGAAAAAATCTGGAAAAAAACAAAGCGGGGATTGTATAAAGTGAAGAAGAGAAGTCGAATCATTCGTGTAATAAGTACACGGGCACTGAGAATAGCAGAGGATTGTTAGAAAATATCTAAGTAGTGAATAAAGTATCCGATGAAAGAAATAATGCTGGGGTTCCAGGCAAGAATTGTTCACCTAAAAGGAAGCTCAGATAGAGAAGAGAGCACTAAATAAAGGGTGTTGTGAAGACCCTCCCAGGGTGGGAGAGACATGCTAAAAGTAGTCTATAGACCAAACATGATTGC
>JAOXYA010104710.1:0-10780 GCA_028565675.1 Sorex palustris | reverse complement strand
TTACCGACTGGATTCCACGGGATGTCAAAAGACCACGTGGCCGCCCACCTACCAGATGGTCAGACTTCTTCATCAAGCTCATGAACGATCGGTTTGAGGTTGAGGTTCCCAGAGCGAACAGATGCCATTGGGCTACACCAGCACGCGACAGGGACAAATGGAGACGTTACTGGTGTCTGCTCAAGCAAATCGAAGACTAACGGGAAGTTAAGTGATTAAGTGATGCATATGTATAAATAAATACATGCACAAATACATGCATATATATATGTATATCTCTGTATTTGTGTATATGTAGCAATGCCTCCCAGAGTCTACTTGTTTTTTTTTTACTTTTTTATTGAATCACTGTGAGATAGACTCTTACAAAGCTGTTCATTATTTAATTTCTGTCATACAGTATTCCAACACCCATTCTTCCACCAGTGTCCATTTCCAAGCACGAGTGTCCCCAGGTTCCCTCCTATCACTCCCTCACTCACCAGCCCCTGCTTGTCTCTATGGCAGGTCTCTCTCTCTCTCTCTCTCTCTCTCTCTCTCTCTCTCTTTCTCTTTCTCTTTCAAACACACACACACACACACACACACACACACACACACAACCCCAACGGAAGCAGAATGTACTAAAATTAGGATTAAAATTACAGATCTCTGAACTCAACCTTACGTTATGAGTCAATTTCTCTTAGAGCCTGGGAATCTGCATCGAGGGATGCTTCTGAAGAGTGCGTTTGGGAATCGCTGACTGCATGAGGCTTCCAAGCAGTAGTTTTCCGTCTTGGTCTCGCTGTTGCCAGCCCACAGGTGTGCTAAGGCCCAGCACCACTACTTGGAAGTCCATGCGGTACCCGAACAGCTTCTGAGCAGTGATGCAAGTGCTTCAGCAGTATTCTCTCACAAGGTTGGGATCGGCAGCCCAGTTTGAATCCAGACTTGAGCCCACTGTTCGTCTCGTCTATTTGCTGTCTTTTTCTTATATGTCAAATTGTCATGACAATTGAATGTGATACCATGTAACCCAGCACTGTATGAAGCCCCGGCTAAGCTGAATGGGCTTTATCTACTGTCATCATAACCATATCAACACGCTCATAACAGTGTCGCTTGCAGCAGTGAATTGTGCATCTCGGTTTCATACTAAACCTCGTGTTCAGAATTGAGGTTTGAGGCTTGCTTTCCATTTCAGACCTGCACCTGGTGGGCCTGTGTGTGATCTCAGGTCATAAGCCTTAGTGCCATCCTGTGTGGCCTTGTGATCCCCAAGCATTGCCCAGACAAGTCGAACCCTCCTGGGAGAAGCCCCGGCCCCCAGCACTGCCAGGGGTGGCCCCCACAGTCACAAAGCAGTAAGGGTAGGGGAAACCGAGAGCCAATCTGGTTCCCAAGGTGAGGGCCATGTGGCCCAGTGAAGCTCATTAGTAGTCTGGAGGACTGTGCTCTATTACTGGTACTGAGAGAAGGATAATTTAAAATCACACATTTTTAAAATATTCGTATGTCCCCAGTGATTTTCCAGATTTTTTTCTTCTCCCACATCCCTCACCGGGGGACTTGATTTTCATCACACTAACAGAGGTGATTCTCCACATAGTCAAAGCCAAGTTCACCGTCTCATTCACCTGAGGAGTTGTTGTTGCCATGTGTCAGATACTGCCCTTGTGATGGACACACATCCTTGCTCTTGTGAGGGCCCTAAAACCAGCCCCACGGAGAGCGCAGGGACACAGGCGACGGAGCGAGCACACCAGCACCGGGCCGGAGCTGTTTCTGATGGGGTGGTCAGGGCAGCCCCCCTGCCAGCGAATGTGCATATAAAGGTCAGGAAGAAGCCAGCTGAGCCACCAGCCAAGTGAAGGGCATAAGAGAAGCAGGAGGCCGCCCCACCTGCAGTCTCGGGGCTGGGGAAGAAGATCTGGAGGCCGTGAGATGAGGACCAATTAAATGGAAGACCCGAAGGTTGTGATGAAGAGATAGGATTTTATCCTTAGTGTGGACGGAAATCACCAGGCAATTTCAAAGACAGGATTTAACGGCATCTTGAAAAGGCTTGCCTTACGCCCTGTGGAGAAGGAGCTCGTAGAGTGGAGAGAAGCCAGGGAAGAAGAGTCAATGGGGGCCTGCACCCGAGGGAAGAGAGGAGCAAACTCCCGGGACGCAAAACCTAATCGTCACTGGTTTTGCTGCGGAAAGAGCTCGGACGAGCAGTGGCCAGTTTCCACTGTCTTCAGACATTTCCCAGTATGAGTAAGATGCAGGTTATCCTGCTCGAGTAGAGAGGGCCTTTGGTTCCCCAGGATTTCCAGTGTCTGTTGTCGAGGATGTGCTGGTACTTGTCTCCTGAGGCACAGTGCAGAGGTGACACTTGAGTCAGACTGTGTGCGTGTTCAGCTTCTCTGGACAGTAGAAGTTGTTTCCCAAGGGGTTAGTGGTCCCATGAGCATGTAGTCCCTGCCCAGAACGCCTCTCCCCCAGACCCACCAACACTTCAGAGTGGCAGAATCTTGGTTTAGTCTTTTCTCATTATTATTGAATGTCTTTTATATATGTTCCCTTTTGAATTTCATCTTTTGTTTAATATTCCATGTCTTTTGTGTCTATTGTCTTCTTTTTTGTTTTGTTTTGTTTTTTGGGTTACACCCAGCAATGCTCAGGGGTTACTCCTGGCTCTGCACTCAGAAATTACTCCTGGCAGTGCTAGGGGGACCATATGGGATGCTGGGAATCGAACCCAGGTCAGCCATGTGCAAGGCAAATGCCCTACCTGCTATGCTATTGCTCCAGCCCCTATTTTCTTTTTATAAACAAAAATTATTTAAAATATTTTCCCCAATTTTTTAATTAAGCAGTTTTTGGGCTAAACCTGGCAATGCTCAGGGCTTATTCCTGACACTACACTTGGGGATCACTTCTTGTGGGATGTCAGGGATCCATCCCGGATTGGTCACTACCTGTTGGACTATTTATTGCTCTGACCCTTTGTCTTGACTAAACCAAGTCTGTTTGTTCCCAGCAGTGCCCAGAGCCAGGGTGGCCTGGGGGGGTGGTGCCCAGGGCCAGGGTGGTGCTGCTCAGACCCAGCAGTGCTCAGGGGCTGCAGCTGGCAGTGCTTTGGCGGAGATTTGCAGCACTGGGGGGGTTGTAATCGGGCCTCGTGAATGCCAGGCCTACCCTCCAACCCTTTGAGCTATCTCCCTGGCCTCTTGCACGTTTTTAAATGTCTCTTTTTATTTTGTTTTATTTTGCTTTTTGGGTCACACTTGGCAATGCACAGGGGTTACTCCTGGCTCTGCACTCAGTAATTACTCCTGGTGGTGCTCAGGGGACAATATGGGATGCTGGGAATCGAACCACCTGGTCAGCTGCGTGCAAGGCAAACGCCCTACCCGCTGTGCTATTGCTTCAGCTCCTTTAAATGACTTTTGATGGTCTAAACATTTTCATTTTGTTGGTCAACCTTTTCTTTTTGGGCTCTGTTTATTTAGGGAACTTCCCCCTAAATCAGAGGTTCCCAAATTTACTTGGCCTCCACCCTCTTTTCGGAAAACTATTCCCCAGCATCTTCTGGAAATCTGCCTGCTTTAAGTGAACCAGCAGCACCCCGCCTGCACCCCAGGCTTCTGATGCCCTCTGCATCATTCCTGCCCCCCCCACCTCCCTGGGTGAGTTTTGCCAACTTTGGAAAACTGCCTAAATCAGGGGCTTACATTAGAAAAAGTTATTTCCTTCTCAAGAGATAAGTGTGCCTTTCCTGTTTTCTCTGGGTTTTTGTGTTGTCGTGAGGTGAGAAGTCAGTTTCATTTTCCCAGATCGATGCTTGCTCGTCCTGGGACTAGTTGCTGAATAGTTTAACCTTCTCCAGCTGATCTTTATTACATTTCATTTGTCTTCATTCCAGGGGTCTGTTTCTGGATGCCCGCTCCCGTCGCAGTTCTAGTTCATTGATCTGTCCCTCCCCCTCCCCCTCCCCCCCAAGTGTTCACTTTGGTAAAGTAGGGACTGGAGAAATAGTACAGTGGGGAGGACGTTTGCCTTGCACATGCCCAACCCAGGGTCTCTGATACCCCGTAGGGTCCCTGAGCACAGAGCCAGGAGTAAGTTTTGAGGGCCACTGGTTCGCCCTTCACCAGGAAAAAATACAAGAAACAAAATATAGTCAACTCCTATTATTCATGGTATTTGTATAGTGTTCTAAGTGTTCTAGTGAAGATGAAACTATTGATTCTGTGGGAAACACAGGGTGGTGTTCTTGCCAGCTCCTCAGGAAATAGCATTTCTTCAGTGACTGACCTTACTTGTGTGTGTTTTATTTAAAGATGCCTTATTCAGTATCTAGTTGATTCATCGATGTTGATGAGTTCCCGCCCCATTCAATCTGAGCGAAGGTGGGTTTCCCCCCAGGGCACTGCGCACTGCCCAGTCCTCTGCTCAGGAGCACAGAGACGGCTGAACTGCAGCAGTGGTGGGCATTGCCGCACGTTTATCAGCCACACAGGAATACGGAAGGCAGGGCACAGTGTAGATCCTGAGAAGGGCACTGTTGACAGTCTGGGACCCCATGCGTATTGGATCATTCCACTTTTTGTTGCACGCGACTGAAAGCACCCCATTGGCTTTGGGGTGACTCTTTAGTTGGCGCATTTGCAACTGAGGAATCCATGAATGAGGTTTCACTGAAGTCCGTCTTCTCGGAAGAGGCCGCTTTTCAGGAAATCATTGCTTCAGAACTTTCCCTTTCATGCCAACACATATATTTATACATCTCATTTTCATTTATTTATTTTAAAGCAAAACAGATTTTATTTGGAGGTTTTGATGGGGAGGTGAGAGAGAGGCAGAGAGAGAGAGAGAGAGAGTAAGTAACGTCTATACATTTTATTTTTTTTAATTTATCTTTTTTTCTTTTGAGTCATAGCCCGGATGCTCAGGGGTTACTCCTGGCAGTGCTTGGGGACCATATGGGATGCTGGGAATTGAACCTGGGTTGGCCACGTGCTAGGCAAATGCCCTACCTGCTGTGCTATCGCTCCAGCCCCTAAAAAATTCTTTTTAATGCTGAAGTTGGAGAGATAAGCCAGGAGCCAAGATGCTTGTACGCACGCAGCCTACCCCAGATCAGGCCCCGGTACCACCAGGAGTGACCCAAAGCAACTCCACCCACCCCTGCCAAATTTGCATAGGTTCTGAAGTCATGTTTGGTCTGTTTTTTTTTTTTTTTGAGGAACTGTGTGCTTTTTCCACTGTAAGCACGCCATTTTCTGTCCCTAGCAGCAGTGCACGTCTATTCATCTGTATTTACTAAGCAGTATGTTTTGTGGAGTGTGACATAAATTATTTACTCTTGTAGGCCTCGCCTGGGCACAAGCATCACACACTCAGTATTAAATCCACTGTGTCGGTAGTGTTTGCAGGAGAACGTAGCTCATGCTATGTAACAGGTATTTTTTTGCTCCACTGCTGATTCATTGCTGTATCATGTCATCTCTTATTCAGCTCTTATTTTTGGCGTCTCCAGGAAGAGGTTGAAAAAAATCACAGATTGCCGTGGTAGCTATGGAGCATTTTTGCTCATGGATACGCTCTATGGGTTTGGCGTGCATTAGTAAGCCGTTTCAGGTTTCATAAGATCTATTTGAGCGGCACAGTCAGAAGTGGTTAGAAAGTCCATTGATGAGCACATTTACCCGGTGCCAGTCACGGTGCCACATTCTAGTGTGTGGTCGGCACGGGGAGCGTCACATAGTGTCCTCAGGAGCAGTGCCAGAATCTCAAGGCCTGTGGAGCAGGTGCTATGCCTGACTTCAGTGATGCAAGATGGGACAGAAGTGAAAAGATATCATGCTGATAGGTGACTTTTGAGTTGTCCTCTATTTTTAACACATTTTTAAATGTCTTGTGGTTAAGGTCATGTATTTACAATAGTGTTGACGTGTCTGGCCCCGTAGTAGACAGCTACCTCAACACCAGCAAAGTGCAGTGCCCAAGACCAACCCCCTGCCACCCAGCCCCCACATTCCCCTGGTCGCCTGCAGTCTGCCGCTGACTCTGGCAACAGACACCATGAGCTCAGCTGTCTGTGGCAGGCGGCATCCGAAAGGCTTTGTTTCAGGTGCGTCCGAGTAGGCATTGAGAGATGCATCAATTATTGACAGGCAGAGGAGAGGGGAAGGAGACCTTGCAGTTCGGAAGGATGACATCATACACGTCAAGTCATTTCCACTCTGACTCATTGGTGTAATCTCGGGACAAAAAAACTTACCATCCAGTCGATTTACAAAAATTGCAAGGAAGTCCCAGGGCTTGCCTTCATACTGCTCTGCCCGGGCCAGTGTTAGTGGTGGTGAAAGTAAGGATAATAGCAGCTTGCCAGAAGAGGAACTCAAGAGGGTGATCTCACGGGCCAGGCCCCATGCGGGCCACCTTTTCCCCGTATTATTCTCGGCGCCCAGTGATGTTCACTATCTACCTTTGTAGGACAAAGCAATGGAGACTCAGAACCAAAGGAATGCTTTGCCCAGGAACCTGGCTAGTGGAGTTTGTCCTGTTTTTATCCCAGTAGTTTGGTTCCAGAGCTGTCATGGAAGCCACACAGAGCCGTATGGTTGGGGGTGGAGACTGGGCTGTCCCACTAAAGGTCTAAACCCCGGAGCCTCTCTGTGCCAGGTTACCATCCTGGCATCCCTGGGTATTCACCAGAGTTGTTTGTAGGGTGACGAACTAGACGTTTCTCCCGAACAAGGCCTCACTTCAGCTTGATAGCTTCCGGAGGGAGTCCCTGGACAGAACGGGGCTCATCTGTCCTGCAGAGAGCCAAGGAGCGATCTTACACTTGTGTAGCACAGCTGAAAGACGGCATGAATATTTACTTTGCTTCTGGGTGAAACCTAATCCATCCAGGAACCTTCTAGATTGCTTTGTGTGGGAGGATGGGGGGAGAGTGGAGAGTAATGTTTTATCTTCAGTAACGGGAGCGATCAGTGGTGCTGCTTAGTTCACAGTTCACTCCGATGTGGTGGCCAGCAGCCTCTGGGGCTGGAAGGACTTTCATCGATCTTCACAAGTTGTATTTCTGTGATTTGTTGGTGATGCCCTGTGCTGTTGACATGGAACACCGCTTTTCCGTAAAGGCGGTCTGGCTCAGCAGATCAGGCGCCGGCCGCTATGACTTAGCAGGCCAGTCGGGCCCCAGAAACGAGCAGGTGCCCTCAGTCCGGCAGCCCTGCATGGAGAGATAAGTGTCCACTGATCTGCTCAGGAAGTGGTTGTAGGAAACGCCCAGGCTTTAAAGCAACTCGTAATCTCGGCGTGGGGACACTTGGCTTTGGAGAACATGGAATCAGAAGCAAAAGCATCTTGAGGGAGAGTGCGTGAAAGCCAGGTGGGCCCATTCCCAGAGGGGTGGAGGCATGTTTGTTTGTGAAGGTGTTGGGATCAGGAGAGGGTGCTGGGGGGATGTGCCTGAGATCGGGGCGGAGCTTTCCTTGGAAGCTGTGAAGTAAAGGGCCTTGTGCATGTTAAACTTGTTTGAAAGTCTGGGAAGTGCCTTTCTATATTGCAGAATGCCTCATTTAATCGGGATGTCTGTGGTAGATTTAGGCCAGCATTTCTGAATCGTGAGAAGCAATAGAGAGAGAGAAGTGCTTAGAAATATTTCACACAAAAAGATACTTCATTCTAAGGAGCAGTATTTCCTTAATTTGTTTTCCTTGCAAGTGCTTTTTCACCTGGATCATTAAATTCTTGGGTCTAGTGCATTTGAGCCAAAATTTCAAGTACTTTGTTTACAGACGGACTATAATGGGAGATTGGCCTTATTTTCTGATTTGCCGTTGGAATGGGAAAACTTCTTTCTCTGTCAGTGGGCCTCTGCGTGCACTGTAGTCCTTTAGCAGACAGAGACAGCTCTGAGACTTCTCCCTGGCAACATAAAATCTCAGTTTTGGATATCTCTGGTGTGCTAGTAGAATATACATGCGCACACACACGTGTCCAGTTTTGAGAAAAGAAAAGAAGGTAAACGGGTAGCAGTCTCCTGTTGTTGTAATCATTCAAAGAATGACCAGGAGTTGAAATTCCTATTTAATTTGGCAGGTGGAGTTTCTATGATTATCTTTTATTATGTTTGGCTATACATATTTTTGATAAGAAAGTCATCTTTGGTGAAGGAGTTGGAGGTGTCACCTGGTGACAATCCAGGTTTCCTCCTGCCACTATGCTCCAGAACCACTCCTGGCAGAGTTCTCACTGAGGTCGGCCGCATGCGAGGCAAGCACCTTAACCCCTGCACTGTCACTGTAACCCCTAGGCGGCAGACTTTTTAAAACGTTTCTACCAAGAAAAGTTGATGTGTTCACATTCTTAGACTCAGGTGCAACTTAGTATACACTTGAAAAGGAAACTGAACAACAGGGCGGGGCATGGCCAGGCTGGCATCCTGGTGACATGGGGGTGAAGATAATGCGGCCATCAGCCTTATCAGCCCCACTCCAGTGTTGCACTCGGACTGCTCCGAGTGAAGTTGTAAATTAGCAATCTCCCCTACAGACTAGTTCTGAAAGCGTCTTAGAATTAGTCTATGGGCCTGTTCATAGCAGGCGGTTATTCACTTAGATATATTACGTAATGTGCAGAGGAGGAAGCAGAGATAGAATTCCAGGTATACAAATTTTATGATAAATGAAATTAAAAGTGCGTGCAGAATGAGACTGTCTGGCTTAATCATATTGACTTGCACAATGTCCCTGAAGTATTTTTATGGGGGAGCGAGTTGTCATTCATGACCAGCTATAGAAGCTTTTTAACAGTGTTCTCTGCAAACCTTTAAATGATTATGCAGATTTATATTTATTGACAGAATTTTTATGAACTATTTAGCAAATAGGCAGGCCATAAACTATAATATATAAAGTAATTGAATTTGTATAAAAATAGGTACTTATGAGGCATGGAAAAAGGGTCTGGAAAAATATACACCTTACTGTGTCTCCTTTGGCTTAATCTAGTCACTAAATCTGGCTGGCAAAGCTGCAGGTTTGGCTGTGTCTCTAAATATGTTTCAGATATAAAAAGATTTTGATAACACATTTTCATACTTGGCGTAGCCAATAAAATGGAGAGCTACATCTATATGGTAGAGTTAGAGGTTTTCAATTTTTGGGTTTTTATTGGAAAATTGAAAAAAATCAGACCCCTGTTTTTCAAAGCAGTTATTTGGGGGGACGGGGAGGAGCTTATAGACCTTTATTGATTCTTTCCTGGAGGGAAAAAATATATAACACACACATAGATTTCTCCAGAGCAACATGGTTTATTGGGGTACACTTACACTGAAGATGAGGAAGATATGGAAAATAAACCAATAGGTCTAGCCAGCTACGATGTCTCTGAGGACGCTCAGGTACAGTGGGACGCTTTCAAAATAGAATGCTTTCTGGGGATGACGTTAAGAATCTAGAAAGCAAAAGTTAAATGTATTCTCACACCCACACATACACGCACACACAAACACACAGATTTGGGAAACTTGAGGGAGTTTATGATCCTAAGAGATTCTCTGAAACAGCTCAGTGCTCTTCTCAGACCTAGCTTTTTGTCATTGACCGCTTCCAACCATAGATTCCCCCCACTCCCAGAGTTCTCATTTCTTCTTTATTTTTTGTTTGGGAACCACACCCAGAGGTGCTCAGGGCTTACCCCTGGCTCTGCACTCAGGGATCACACCCGGTGGTGCTGGGGGAGCTTCTGGGGTGCCAGGGATCGAACCTGGTCAGCAGCGTGCAAGGCAAGCACTCTGCCCACGGTATTATTGTGCTGGCCCCTCATTTCTGCCTATGAAAATTTTGAGTGCACTCACAGTGCTTGCTCTAGGTGTAACAAATTCTAGTTGTTCAGTCCTGTAGAAATTTCCAGATTCTCAGTATCTTTGACCTCTTGATCGTCTGCCTGAAGATAAGTAATCCCTCTCTTGTGGTGTATTCAAGCATAGTTTTTCTTTCTATGTTCATAGAGTAAGGTGGGAATCCCGCCAGGCCTATCATCATCACCAACCCTGCCCCCTCCCCTCCCCTCCCGTGCCCTCCGCCGTGCTCTTGTTTTTCTTTTAGCCCTCGTGCCTGTGAATGTTTTTCTCATGCTTAGAAGGTTCCCCTATTCACCTAGTCTGCAGCACCTTTCAGAGTCCAGGATTCACCTCATCCTCCAGTCATCCCTGGCGAAGCTCACCCCTTGTTAGGTTTGAATCCGTTACTCCTGAGTGGTGTATTTCAGATGTCTATCATCTTTTTTGATGGGGGGGAGGGTGCCTTGTAGCCTGAGTCTGGATTTTCCTTCTTCCTGCTTTTAATGCTTTCTTCCTGTGGCATCTAACCGTGGTGAGCCAGATGACAGGCAGTAGGTGCTGTGAGGGCACACATCTTATGGAAACTGTTGGATAGGCAAAAGAGCCCTGATCAGAACCATATTACAAAATGCAAGAAAGAACGCAGAAAGCAAGTATATTTTTTCCCTCCATTTTTATTAAATGGAGCAATTTTTAAAAAAATTTTTATCAGTGAAACACCATGAAGTACAGTTGTGGACTTACAAGTTTTTGTGGTTGGGTTTCAGTTATACAATGATCGAATACCCATCCCTCCGCCAGTGCCCATTCTCCACCACCAATGATCCCAGTATTCCTCCCACCCCCCTCTTCCCCCCCATCCCACCCCGCCTCTGTGGCAGGGCATTCCCTTTTGTTCTCTCCTTTTGGGTGCTGTGGTTTGCAAAAGAGGCATTGAGTGGCAAT
>JAOXYA010104684.1:0-10781 GCA_028565675.1 Sorex palustris | reverse complement strand
AATTCTAAATCTTCCTATTGATAAAAGTTGTGTAGTCGGTCTTCTGCGTTTTTTTTAACCGAATCACTGTGAAATACAGTTACAAAATTGTTCATGATTGAATTTCAGTCATGCAATGCTCAACCCCAGTGTACATTTTCTACCACCAAGTCTCCAGTTTTCCTTCCGCCATCCCCATTTTCCCACGTGTCTTCTTTCTTAGGACTGGAAAGACAGTGTGGGGTTAAGGAACTTCCTTTGCACAGGGTGGATCCAGGTTGACAGAACTTCATAGTGACCCCAAACACCATCAGGAGTGATCCCTGAGCACAGAGCCAGTCCAATCCCTGAGCACTTTTGCTTCTAAAACCAGTCAAAGAATGAAAAAAAAGAAGTGTGTATTCTTTCTAAAAAGGTCACAACATCTCATGACATCCTTTTAAGATGGCCTGTTTTTATATTGTTTTGTTTTTTAGGGCCTCACCTGGCCCTGCACTTAGGAATCACTCCTGTCAGTGCTTGGGGGACCATCTGTGGTGCCAAGGATCAAATCTAGGCCAGCCACGTGCAAGGGAAGTACCCTACCCACTGCACTATCTCTCTGGACCCCCAAGACATTTCTTGTAATATAATTTTAAGTGATCAATCTTTTATTATTATCAGAGATTTTAGCCAGAATATTTCTGGATTCTTCTAAATGACTGAAATTTACTAGATTTCACCAGAGCTTTAGAACATAATTAATCTCAAAGACCTTGTAGCCTACAGCCTGAGATTTAAGTTAAATGTTACTACATTGAGTGACATCAAAAATATTCTTCAACCCTGATCTAGACTCATTTTTGTAAATTAAATTTTGTATTTCTTCTTCTTCTGGAAGATCCTTCACCTATGAATTAAGAGATTGAATAAACATTTGATTTCCCCTCTAACAACAGAGATATTTGGATATTAATATCCAAAAATACCCTTTATTCTTATGGCCTTTTCCACTGCATCTTCAGAATAGTTATACTAACAAAAGTGATTTAAGGGCCGGAGCGACAGTACAGTGGGTAGGGCATTTGCCTTGCATGCAGCCGACTTGAGTTCAATCCCCGGCATCCCATATGGTCCCCCAAGCACCACCAGGAGTAATTCATGAGTGCAGAACCGGAAGTAACCCCTGAGCATAAATATTTCTTTCCACATAAAGGAATATGATTACTGATACACACAATGTCAATTTCTCTGTGATATACACACAATGTCAATTTCTCCATGGTACTCAGGGGACCACCTTGCAGTATATGAGACTGAACCCCAGGGCTGCTTCAAAGCATCCTTGAAGATCTCTGTGACTATATTTTTACATGGAAAAGCCTGTATTGAATGAATTCCCAATTTTCCCTTCTAAACGGCTAAGGATAAATAATCCCAACTGAGAAACACTCTCATCTCCTAAAAATACTAAAGTCACAAATAAGGTTTGATGATCAAATGAAAATCAAAAGAATTCAAATCCACTACACACAAACGACAAGGGCTCTTCTGTTAAGTGAAATCATCTTAGAATTTCACTTTCAATTTTAATTCTCTGGAAGGACATCTGAAGTTGAAAAAATACCCACCACCCCAACCTCAGAAATACGTTCTTGAATTTTCAGAGAACAAAAACTTTCTCAGAAACGAAACTAAAAATAATGAGTAGGAAGTTTCTCAAAATGTTAAGCATAGTTAACCATATAAACCAACAATTCCAATTCCCAAGAACACCTAGTGAGAACTGAAAGTTCTATTCTATTCACAGAAAACTTTACACAAAATGCTAATATATGCAAATAACATTGCCCAAAGGGGGGGGGGAGAGAAGGAAATCACCTGTCATAGAGGCAGGTAGGGGGTGGGTGGTGGAGGGTGATGGAAGGGAACCTAGGGACACTGGTGCTGAAAAATGGACACTGGTGGAGGGATGGGTCTTGGAACACTGTATGACTGAAACCCAATCACAAATAGCTTTGTAAGGGTCTATCTCACAGTGACTCAATAAAAAACTTTAAAAAAAAACCACTAATATAGAAACATTCATAATAGCAAAAAAGTGGAAGCAACCCAAGTGCCCATTAAATAGTGAGTGGATAAGCAAAATGGAGTATATTGATGCAATGGGATATTTTCCACCAGCATTATTAATCCATATAGTGGGCTATTATTCATCCAGATGAACCTTGACAGGATACTATTTGAAAGATGCCAGATAAGAGATCACATATTGTATGATTGATTTTCAAAAAAAAATATTAGTAGATGAGGAAAATTCAAAGAAACAGAAAATCAGTACTTGTCAGGAGCTGAGGGAATGAGTGGAACATAATGGCTACGGTTTGGTTTGGGGAAGTTCCAAATGTTTCGGAATTAAATATTAGGCTGCACAATCTTATGACTATACTACAACTCATTTAATTAAACACTTTATCGTTTTTAAAAACAATTTGCATCCAGGGATCACTCCTGTTGGACTCAGGGAACCAAATGGGGTGCGGGGATCAAACCTGGGGTGGCTATGTGCAAGGCAAGCACCCTACACACTATCTCTCTCCAACTGCCAAATCAAACACTTTTAAAGGTGAGTTGTACAGTATGGGGATTACATGTCCATTTAAGAATTCTGCTCATCAGGGGTCCGGGGAGACCGCTCAAAAGGTTGCAGCACATACCCCGCAGGTGGGAGCCCCAGGCCGGACCCCTCCCACTCAGGGTCCCACAGCTGGTGGTCAGCAAACCAGATGGAGCCTTCAGGCACAGCCAGTGTGGCCCCAGAATTTTTTTCCAAAATTTCTAATTATGGATAAAAGGAATGGGGAGCTATATTCTTCAAAAATGTCAATGAGAATGCTGAGAGATAGTACAGAGATTGTTTCCTTGTACCCAGCAAACCCTGGTTTGATCTCCGGCACTGCATTTGGTCCCCCGAGCATCACGTATGTTAGCAACCACTGTGTATATTAGATGAAAAAACTATTTTCACAGAATCTGCATCACCTATATCTAACTGTGTTTGGAGCTCAGTCCATTTCGATATTAGCCAATTCAAGGCTGCCTTCATAATTAAAGCTTGCTTACCCTCTATTCTCTCAAGTGTCTGCATGCGTTTGTTTCTTGGTTAGATTCCTGACCAGTGAGCATTCTTTCAGGGGAGATGGGAACACTTGGCAGTTATCAGAACCACTCAAAATGGTGTTCAGAGAAGCATGTGGTGCCAGCCAGTGAACCCAGGCTCAAATTTGGTGTTACTCCTGGTTGTGCACTCAGGGACTGCCCCTGGTAGTATGTGGAAGACCATATGTAGTGCCAGGTATTGAACTGGGGTTGGCTGGGTGCATGGCAAGTGAATAATATCCTGTACTATCATTCTGGCCCAGTACTTTTTGTTTTGGAATCATATGTGGCTCTGGGGATTTGAACTGAAGTTGCCTGCCTATTCTTGTAGAACTCTTAAGTGCACCTGAGTTCTTGACAGTGACTCTCAACCAGAAGGAATTTTTACCAACGTCAGGGAAGTTCAGCAAATGTCCCAGACATTTTTGATTTCATGACTAAGGTAGGGAGGTATCGAATGAGTTGAAGCCCAGGAATGCTGTGAAATATCCTATAATATACCATACAGCACCCACAACAAAAATTATCTGGTCCAAGATGTCAGTTATGTTAGAGAACTCACATTACAGAGACACTAGCTTGAATTTACAGTGGGGGAGAATAATTGTAGGTATGAGGTGTTTATGGTTTCAACTCTAACACAGAAACAATTACCTTTGAACCAATTTATATTCCACTAGAATGGAAATAAATACTTATCCTTTGATATTGTTGAACTTCTTAGTTTTTGCTAATACATATTTTCTTTGAAAGGTATGTTTATATATTTTTCCCATTTTTAAAGTAGAATTGATTTGGAGTTTTATTTACATATTGCTAATCAGATGTGATTTTTTTTTACTTTAGGCCACACCCAGTGGTGCTCAGGGTTCCCCTGGCTCTGCACTTAGAGATAACTTGTGAAAGGGCTTAGGGAACCACACATGATGCCCAGGGATTGAACCCAAGTAGGCAGCATGCAAGACAAATTCCCTACTTGCTGAAATCTCTCTCTGGCCCTATGTGATATCTGAATTCATCTGTGCCATCCTCCTCTTATGCCCATTAGTTCCCAGGAGTATTATGGCTTACAGAGGCTCCCAGAGGAGCTTATTTCTGTCTGCCCTGACCAGGATCCTTTAATCCAGGCTGGCCCAGTGCCTTCAAGACTGACCATGGTTTAAATCTTGTTCCTTCTTCTTTTGCCTCCTTGTTTATTTTCATTTTGCCTCCTTGTCCATCAGCCCTGCCCATTCCCTGGCCTTTGGTATTCCTCTTTCCTGAACTCTCTCACCTTTAGATTTCACATCGACCTGGGTTTCCCTGTCTTAACTATTTGGTGTTATTTATTAATTTGTTTTTATTTTATTTTTGAGGCCACAATCAGCTGTGCTCAGGGCTTACTCTGGCTTTGTGCTCAGAGTGATCCTGGCAGGATTCAGGAACAGATATGGTGCTGGGGATCAACCTAGATTGGCTGCATTCCAGGCAAGTACCTTACCACTGTACTATCACTCCAGTCCCAGCACTCAGTGATTTCTCAGACCTTTGGGTGAAAATCATTTTTGGTTCCAACAGTTCCTGGATGTCCCCAGAAACCATATCCTGCCTCAAACTTTCATGCCCTGAACTCGTGGACTTGGATAAAGTTAAAGACCGCAGTCTCTAGCCTTAACAGTTGCTATATCATGGAGAAGATAAATCTTGCAGTGAGAAACAAAGAGAAGGTGAAAATGGTTATCAAAACAGCCAAACTATGGGCTACACAGATAGCATAGTGTTTGAGACACTTGCCTTGCATCCCACCAATCCTGGTTGGAATCCCTGGCACTATGTGGTCATTCCCAAAAACAGAGCCAGGAATTGTCTCAGTCAGGGCTCATTCCTGAACACAGAGCCAGGAATAGTCTCTGAGCACAGTAAGGTATGGTCCAACCCCCACATCCCTCAGCAATCAGCCCCCAAACTAGCCAAAAAATAGGAAAATAGAGAAGAGGAAGAGGAAATAAAGTGAGGGAACATGAGATGAAGAGGTGCATTAGAGTAGGTTTAACATGGGGGCAGGATAGTAGGCTGGTTAGAACACACGCAGTATGTAGAGGTGGGCATGCCCCAAACTTAGCTGGCTGTGCAACTTCAAGCAGATCATCCTCCCAGTGCCCTGCTCCATCTGCAAAGCAGGGATGGCAGAATAACACGCATGACTGTATGGAGAGTAAGAGGCAGGCATGTGTAGAGCATTTTCATGGTGCTTGGCATGGGGCATGTGTCCACACTGGCAGCTGTTGTTATCACTGTCAGTCTGTGATCAGAATGCTAGCTGACAAGTTCCTTTCAGGGTGCATTGGCTTAGAGCCAGGGCCAGCACACGATGGTTGCCCCGTCCAGCTCACTCAATGTTTCTGAACACAAATGGTTTAGTCAGCTGTACCTTGTGTGGGTGGGCCATGTCCTCCATGCCTCTCTTTTTTCCTCCTGGCCTGCCCTGGGCCCCAGGGTACTGTTTGGGCATGCCAGGCTTGGTTGACCCAATATACTGAAGCTGCAATTACTCAACTGTGGGCCTGAGTCATTGTCCAGGGAAGCCTGGACAAGACTGTTTGGAGTTCAGATGAAATCAGACATACAGCAATGCTTCATAAATGCAAAGGATACTATTAGGCAGAGAACGGCCATCTCTGAGAGGCCACACCTCTTTTATTCTTTCCTGCAGGATTAGTAATGTGGGCCTAGTCATTTTCTTTAAACAAAATCATCACTTAGTCAGAATGTTCTCATTTCTCATCAGATTGAGTGACTTTTTCTGGGATAGGTTGGGGTCAGGGTCACACCCGCTGGTGCTCATGGTCTACTCTTGGCTTTAAGCTCAGGGGTTGCTCCTGGCAGTCTCAGGGGGCCCTTCTGCAGTGCCAGGGACCAAATTGGGGTTGGCCACATACAGGGTAAGTGCCCAATCTCTGTACTCTATCTCTCCAGTCCTTAGTTTTTGCTCTGTATTGTTTTGTTTGGTGCTTAGGGGCTACTCTCAGCTCTCAAGGGTTGCTCCTGGAGGGGCTGGGGGGGGGATAATTAATCTGGGCCTTGCTGAACCATGATCTGAAAGACATAACAAATTTATTCTCAAAAGAGAGCTTTGTTTCTAGGGAACAAAATAGAACTTTGTTTCTAGCTCCTGGGCTGGAGAGATGACACAAGAGGTAAGGTGCCCGCCTTGCATGAAGTCAACCCTGGTTCAAATCCCAGTCACTGTACATACAGGGGTTGCTCCTGAGCACAGAACCGGGAATAGGCACACATAGGCACACAAAGAAATAGATGATCTCAGTTCCCATCCCCTTGTTTTTTGCTTCCTTTGTCCTTCCTATTGGGCTCTGTCCCTTGTGCTCTCTGACTCTGTGCTTGCCCACTTGGTGCTGCGGTGACTGTGGAGAGGTAAGTCACTATGTGAAACCCTATCGTTGACAGTCTTGTCAACCGCAGGACCCAAAGTAAAATTGAAATAAAAAAAAAGAGTCACTGCACGTGAAGAAATCAAGGATTGTGAGTACAGAGTGGTAAAAGACTCACCAGCCAGATTCTCTCATTCCTCATGGTGATGGTGAGCCTGGAGAAGGTACCCTTGGAGCTCAGGTCTTGGTAACCATATGGGAGACCCCGAGTTCTGTATGGGTGCAGACCGGAGGGAGAAGAGGGGGATGACTCAGAACTTAAAGGATGTATTTTTTGGTTGTCACTATTAACATGGGCTGGAGCGATAGCACAGTGGATAGGGCCAACCCAGATTCGATTCCTCTGTCCCTCTCGGAGAGCCCAGCAAGCTACAAAGAATATCCCGTCCACATGGCAAAGCCTGGCAAGCTACCCGTGGCGTATTCGATATGCCAAAAAACAGTAATAAGTCTCACAATTGAGATGTTACTGTTGCCCGCTCAAGCAAATCAATGAATGATGGAAGGACAGTGCTACAGTGCTACTATTAACATGGGGTGTTTTGTGGAGGGGCTCAGGACTCACTGGGGTCACATCCAACAGTTTGTCAGACTACATAACAACAACATAGTAACACCAGTAACAACATAACAACAACAGTAATAACAGCATATGTCAGACACAACAGGGGACCCATCCAAAGTGCTACCAATGAACACCACCCTGACCCTCCAAGGACATTTTCATGAGTGAGGACACAGAAGGTACCATGGCCCCAGGACAATGCTGGGCACTCAGGATGTGGGAGGGAGCAGCTCTCTGTGACTTTTCTACCTTGTAGACTCTTTCTGTGCTAAATGTTATTAAAATGGCTTCAACAGACTGTGAGAGGAGGCAGCTTTCGCCTTCCAGGGCCCGAGGACATGTAGGGGGAGAAGAGAGGGGATCCCAAGGGTGCTATGGCGGAGATGGGTGGGGGGCAGAAGTTAGGGGAGCACCTGCTTTGAGCATATGAGGTAGGGAGGAGACATGGGAGTGGAGCTGCATCTCAGGTGAATGCCAGGGATAGCAGGAACCTGAGTCACTCTAGTATTAGCTGCCCCCAACTGTCCTGGGGCAGGAAAGGAGGGAGTGGAGGAGAAGTCAGCAGCCTGGGGATCTGGGACATGGGGGTGCCACGGATGTGACTGTGCCACAAGCTATTACTCCCTTGGTGTAAGACACTGGGCAACTTCAGGATTTAGCAGTCCCTACAAAGCACAGAAGGGAGAGGCTCCGTTTCCAGGTGACCTTCTGTCCCTGTGACTAATCCTGAGGGAATGCCTGCCGGGCATGCAGGTAGCAGTGTAGCTGGCTTTCCTTTTCATTCCTCACAACCAAACGCTCTCAGCTTTGAGAGGACCCAGCAGCCCTTCCCAGCACTCATGTCCTCCTGCCCTACTTTTTTTTTTCTTTTTTGGATTATACCCAGCAATGCACAGGGGTTACTCCTGGCTCATGCACTCAGGAATGACTCCTGGCGGTGCTCGGGGGGACCATATGAGATGCTGGGAATCGAACCCAGGTCGGCCACGTGCAAGGCAAATGCCCTACCCACTGCACTATTGCTCCAGTTCCTCCTGCCCTACTTTGTTTGCTTCCTTGTACTGTGGTCAGCCCCACATGTCCTGTATTTGCTTATTTGTGAGGGACCGTCTCAGTGCCACCAGGCCCAGGACTCACCTCTCTTCTCGGCCCAGGTCCCAAGAGTGGCTTGCCCCAGGGAAGCTCTGACCACACAGCCCCGGGAACACATAAAGGGACAGTGAGTGCTTGAACGCGTGTCCTTGTGGCCTCCTCCCATGAGGACTTGGCTACACCTAATCTCTGGGCTGCTTCACCACGCCTCCCATACAATAGGGAATCATCTAACGGACTGCACCTCACCCAGTTTCTCAGCATCTACAACAATTGAATCTGATTGCGAGAAACTCTGCTGTTTGCTTTGACCACTCCCTGCCCCTGCCTGCATCATGTGCTGTCCCCAACCCACCCCCCTCCGCCTTAAATGCTTTCCCCACTATTGTCCAAAATACCAGAACCTGGAATTTGGGTTAGAAACTCAGGACTGTATGAGTTCATACCCAGGCTTCGGGTTTTCAGTCACTAAGACAATCAATCCAGCCCTCCTCTCCCTTGAGCCTGAGTCGCAGGTCGTTAGATGTGTGCTTTCCAGGTCCAGAGAAGCTTCCTTCAAAGTCTCTCCCCAGGGAAAGACATCTGAGCAGAGTGTGGGGAGGGTTTTGCTGAGTAGAGGTGAAATGGTTTATTAGGGAGAGCTCCTGAGATTCAAGAAGAAAGGGCTTCATGAGGAGCACTTTCAAGTGCTCGGGTCCATTTGATGCGCTGTCTCTTGATTGTTAGAGAGAACTGGACACAGATCTGGGGCTCAGGTGGTAGACAATGGCCACACAGCACCTGTCACAGAGGAAATAGACCTGCATGCTGTGTACATGTCAGGTGGCACTCAGAGACAGGGAAGTGAAGTTTGTACCTAGAGCTCAAGATTTTCTCCCACATCACCCACTCATCATCACCAGAATCACACACCCCCTCATTCCTGGCTCTAGGCAGGCTCCATGCCGGGAATTATCCCACACTATGGGCCACCCAATTTACCAGTCTAAGAAAGCAGCAGAATGGGAATGATCACACTGGACAAGATCTGAGGGTTAAAAGTAGATAAGGGATATTCTTGATAACCTTTCAGTATCAATATTGCAATCCACAATGCCCAAAAGGAGAGAGAGAGAGAGCGAGAGCGAGAGCGAGAGCGAGAGCGAGAGAGAGAGAGAGAGAGAGAGAGAGAGAGCACACCATAGAGGGCAGGGGGTGGGAGGTGATGGGAGGGAACCTGGGGACACTGACACCGATGCTGGGAAATGTACTCTGGTGGAGGGATGGGTGTTGGAGTACTGTATTACAAAATCCAATCGTGAACAACTCTGTAAGGGTCTATCTCACAGTGATTCAATTAAAAAGTTAAAAAAAATAATAAATAAAGAGCAGAAGTTCTTTTAGTTGCTGCCACAATGAGATAACAGGTTATTTTATTTTTCGTTTGGGGTCACACTTGGCAATACTCAGAGCTTACTCCTGGCTCTGTGCTCAGGGATTACTCCTGGTTCTGATTTCAGAAGACTTAAAGCAGTACTGAGGATTGAACTCAGGTCAGCCACTTATAAGGCAAGAACCTAACCCTCTCCAGCCCCCCAGGCCAGGTTATTTTGGACCAAAATTCATAGACATAAGTCGAGATCTGGGTGTAAGATCAGAAAGATAATAGAATTGAAGTCTTGCTTCTGGGGTAAGAATTACCCAGATCTACCCAGATCTATGGCCATTCTACCAATTACCCAGGAAAAGTGAGTGTGTGTTTCCACAAAGAAGTGAAGCCTATAAGAATGTTCATAGCAGCTTTGTTCAAAAGAGACAAAAAAACCCAAAAACTAGAAATAGTCCAAAAGTCTCCCAAAAGGTAAAGGGAGAAGCAAATTGTGTATGCGCTTTTTGTTTTGTTTTGTTTTTGTGTCACACTCAGAAAAGCTCAAGGGTAACTCCTGGATCTTCGCTCAGCAATTACTCCTGGCTGTGTTAGAGGGACCATATGGAATGCTGGGGGAAGGGGGGCAGGGAATCTGGGTCGGCCACATGCAAGGCAAGTGCCCTACTCACTCTACTGTCTCTCTGGCTCCAACAAATTATTTTCACCCTGTAGAATATGCTCAGCAGTAGTGAGTAACCAATAGCAGGCACATTTGGCATGGAGTGTGATCACTACCCAAGAGCATTATGTCAGTTGAACATTCTGTATGAAGGTCACTCTGTGTAACTCCATTTGTGAAAAAGCCAAGAATGTAAAACTGAATCTCTGGTCTAGAAATTAAAGTAGTAGCTATTCCAGAATACTGTTCCTGGGTATAGGAGGGACCTCTGGGGGTGAAACAAGCTGACTGTCTGTGATAATAGAAATATAATTTATCTGTACCTATTACATAAGTATATATATATATACATATGTGTGTGTGTGTGTATTGTCAAAATTCATCAGGCTGTATACTCTTATGTAAAGAAAGTACTTGTTGACATCAAAGAGCAAGGACATTGTTTCTGTTTTACTTTTTTTTAAATCAATAGAAAAATATTTGTGTATCTATTTTACTACTAGGATCTCCCCATTCTACAAGGAAGTGATCATCGATGTCAAGAGAGGGGTT
>JAOXYA010104662.1:0-10781 GCA_028565675.1 Sorex palustris | reverse complement strand
TCATTGTATAATTGAAACCCAAGCACAAAAATATGTAAGTCTGGGGAAAAAATAATAAAATAAAATGGTTTTAAAAATAAAATAAAATAAAAAAAAAAAGAGTATCTCATCTGCACGGCAAAGCCTGGGAAGCTACCCGTGACGTATTCGATGTGCCAAAAACAGTAACAAGTCTCACAATAGAGACATTACTGGTGCCCGCTTGAGCAAATCAATGAACAATGGGAGGACAGTGACAGTGACAGTGACAGGCTGCTTATCAACGTTTATACCATGGTAGAGAGTCACAGGACACAAGAAGAAGGGAGCAATCCACTCAGCAACCATTAAACTGCACACTGCCACCAGGAAGCTGCAGACCGAGAGACCTGATATTCGACAAAAGAACAAAAAAATTTTTAATCATTTCAGGGTTACAACAAATGATCACAAAAAGATACTTTGAAACAGGAATGATCAGCAGGAAATACACTTAAAAGAACAACACGGGATCAAGGACAGGTGAACCCTTGGCAATCGTTATTAAAATGGATTTGTGTCTTACTGATAAAATATCCCACCATTAGTTACTTATTGTCTGGGGTTCTCATTAGGCTCACCATGTCTTTAAACAATATTAAAGCACCATTGTGCTTGCGGGGCAGGGAATTAAGGTTCACATTAACTAGATAAATCATTCTGATCTAAAGCTATAACTTATCTTTAAAGCTTTTAAATTAGATTTCTCAGAGGTCCTGTTATAACTTATAAAAATCAAATGTTATAAAATAAGAAACATGCATTATATTAATAAAAAATCATTTTAAAAAACTCCAAGAACATTTTAAATACTTCTGAAATATTAGTTTTTAGATTTTTTTAATGCAGAACTCAAGGCCAGAGAGATAGAAGAGCAAGTAAGGTGCTTGCCTTGCTCTAGGCCGACCTGGGTTCTATCCCTGGCACCCTATATGGTCCCCAAGGATCATCTCATACCTGAACATAGAGCCAGGAAAAAAGATCTGAGCACAGGCAGGTGTGGCCCCAAACAAATAAATCAACAGTATGATAAGCCGTGAATAATTTTTATTACATATTTGAATATAAACAAAATGACTACACCTCAAATTTAAATTTTCTTTACATACTTGACCATCATAAAAAAAAAACACTTATTACCTTGCAAATCAAAGACACGGTTAGGGAAAAACATAGATCAGGACAACACTTTAAAAATACTATATACATAAAAATAAATAAATAAAAATACTACATAGGGGCTGGAGCAATAGCACAGCGGGTAGGGTGTTTGCCTTACACGCAGCCGACCCAGGTTCAATTCCCAGCATCCCATATGGTCCCCTGAGCACCGCTAGGAGTAAGTCCTGAGTGTAGAGCCAGGAGTAACCCCTGTGCATAGCCGGGTGTGACCCAAAAAGCAAAAAAAAAAAAAGAAAGAAAGAAAGAAAAAGAAAAAGAAAAAAACTACATAATACATTTAGTATATTGAGATTTCTTTATTAAATAAGAATTTACATGTTTAAGAAATAAAAAAGAGTGTTCAAAGTCCCAAGTAAATAGTACTGTTCACCTTTATCAGTGAAAACTCTGGTTATTAGACAGCCAGGCTCAGACCCAGGATCAACTAAGCCTGGTCAGCCGCCTCCAGCTCCCCACGCTGGTCTGATCTGCATTTCCTACAGTGGGAAAATGCAGGCCAATTTTCCACCCCCCGTTCTTGTAAGGAAATAAATACCTCCCACTTCTCTTCCTGAATTCTGTTCCCATCTTCTTCTGCAAGACTGAAAGGTGCACTTAGCACAGCAGACACTCCTGGGGCCGCTCAGAATCTTCTTCCCACCTTCTAGTTTCAAGGTGAAATTTCAAATTTGGAAACCGTGGTTGTCTCAGATGATTACCCAAACGGGGGGGGAGGGGGAGGTGTAATGATAATCCTGCGCATCTGATTATCAATGCTCCTTTTTATAGATTCGCTTTTCTGTTGAACTACTTATTTTATATGCATTGATGAACATAATTGTAATGAGTTGTCTAGTCTGGTAAATGAGTAGCTGGGATAATTTATATGAGTGTTGCTAATTTTCACTTCAGCGCTGACATTTTGATATTGACTTAGGTATTTTACATACTTTGCTGGATCCATTTGATAACTCCAGTTCGCGCTGAAGGCTAGAGCTACAAATAGGTAAGTCTTGAAGTGATTCACTCAATATTTATTTTCTTCCATGAGCAATGAAGAAAAATAAAACCAGTCTTTGAAAGGGTTTTTCCCAGGCAGGAAAGAATTCCTTCAAATATTTTGTTTTCTTCCAGTTAAATGTACTCAAGTTATAAACTGGCAACTTAATTTCTTACAAAGCACTCGGCTCAATTTCTAAATTTTGCCATGTTGTTTATAAATCTGACTTACTTTTGTATAAAACTTTGCTTTGATTTATTCCTTTATTCATATTTTCATGAACTTTATGTCAATGATTTTAAAGTCTTTCAACTGATTCCTTTATTAATATTTCAATGAACTCTGACAAATGACAAATCATCCTTAAACATTTAACAGTGCTCAGAAAATTGATTTTTTTCTTGTATATTTTTATTTTTAATGAATCACCGTGAGGTACAGTTACAGATTTTAAAACTTTTGCAAGGCAAATGCCCTACCCACTGTACTATTGCTCCAGCCTTGACCTCTTTTTAATATCACCTACTATATCCTTTACTTTTGTCATTTCTGATTGAAGTAGAGTTTTCATTTCGACTCTTATACTTTCTAGTGCTTTCCTACCTACCTATGCTACCATTTCTTTTTTAAAAAATTTTTAATGAATCACTGTGAGATACAGTTACAGACTTACAAACTTTCGTGCTTACAATTCAGTCATACAATGATCAAGGACCCATCCCTCCACCAGTGCCCATTCTCCACCACCAATGTTCCCAGTATCCCTTCTGCCACCCACCCCACCCCTCCTGCCTCTGTGGCAGGCACATTCCCTTTTACTTTCTCTCTCTTTTGGGTTGTTATGGTTTGCAATACGAGTACTAAGTGTTCATTATGTTGCTCAGAAAATTAATTGCCTTCCCAAAGATATTTCCTTTGTTGTTGTTTTACCTTTGTATGTTTGTTTCGTTTTGTTTTGTTTCTTTTTGGGTCACACCCAGCGATGCACAGGGGTCACTCCTGGATCTGCACTCAGGAATTACCCCTGGCTGTGCTCGGGGACCATATGGGATGCTGGGGATTGAACCCGGGTCAGCTGCATGCAAGGCAGATGCCCTACCTGCTGTGCTATTGCTCCAGCCACCTGTTTGTTTGTTTTTGAACCACACCCAGTGATGCTAAGTTACTCCTTGATCTGTTCTCAGAGGTCACTTCCGGAGGGTTTGAGGACCATGTGGAGGTTTGGGGACAGAACCCAGGTCTACTGAGTGCAGGACAAGCACCCTACCTCCTTAACTATCACTCCAGCCCCCATCTGCTCTTTCAGTTGTTGTTTTGGGGCTTTACCCAGCTGTGCACGGGCTTACTTCTTGCTCTGCCTTGCAGGGATCACTTCTGCTTTGGGGACCATATGCATGGTGCCGGGAATGGAACATTGGTCGACTGCATACCAGGCAAACACCTGCTGTGCTATCTCTCCAGACCCCCACAGATATTTCAGACTCTAGTTATAAACAGTATGCCACTGGTCTCTCAAATCTAAACCTCTGGAAACATGGTAGGTAGAATGCCAGGGTGCACAGTCTGAGATGAAAATTTAGGTAAACTGATTTTGGGAGAGAGGAATAGAGGGCAGGAGAGAGAGGGGATGAAGCCCATTGGTTCTCAACCTTTACCAACCTTGTTTACATCCTGTGACACCGCCCCCCCCCATGCTAGTTGGCCCCCAAGTCTCATGCCATGCCCCCACACATTGATGTGATTTTGTTTTGTTTGGGGGGCATACCTGGCAATGCACAGGGCTTACCCCTAGTTCTGTGCTCAGGAATCACTCCTACCAGTGCTTTGGAGACCACAGGGGTGTCAGGATCTAACCTGGGTCGGCCACATGCAAGGCAAATGCACACCCCACTGTACTATTGCTTCTGCCCCACATACTGACGTGATTTTCACCGGCGGCCCCCTTGGCATACCCTGGCGGGCCCAGGTTGAAACCAGCTGGGGTAGGGGTGGGGCAGGAGGAGAGATGGGGGCCCAGGGTGGCGTCCCCCCCCCCCTCTGGCTCTGGTTCTCTTCCCTTCCTCGGCTGCCTAGGATGGGTGGGTGCAGGGAGCCAGGCGGACTCTGGGTGTATCTGGGTGTTTGAGCTGCCTCTGAGGTGGGTGCTCTGAGCAGGGGGTGACCCCTGCCCCCCAGAAGGTCCCCAAGTGCATCTCCCCAGGCCTCTGTGCAGGAAGCTCTTTCCCCCACCACTGCTCAGGGCCCCCTCGCGTCCTCACTTGCCTCTCCACAGGAAGCAGAAGTTCTGCAGGGAGGTTTCCG
Organism: Sorex palustris; assembly: GCA_028565675.1. NCBI lineage: Eukaryota > Metazoa > Chordata > Mammalia > Eulipotyphla > Soricidae > Sorex > Sorex palustris. Next base: position 6,301 of record JAOXYA010104662.1, on the reverse strand, counting down.
CTCTCCGCCTCATTTCAGACTCAGTGACTTCCGGCTCGCCTGCAGAGCGGTCAGGGTCTCCCCTGGGGGCTCACAATAAGAAGTGGAGGCAAGTAGGACTGCATGTAGCATCCCTCTTAGCTGGGGGCACAGGGACATCAAAATAAGCTTGGAAGAGGGGATACAGGAGCAGCCAGTAACAAGTGGGCATTTCCGTGTAACTTGGGCCCCAGGCCCACCCAGTCACGTGTCAGGCACAATTTTCATTTGATAGCGAACTGTTGTGCAGGGTGGTCCCACAGCAGCCAGGCGCCCCCTCGGTAGTTAGGCAGCTGTGGTCCCCTATTTACTGAGAGCCCGTGGTCTGAGGTCAGTGCCACAGAGTCAGAGAAGCGTTTCCCCCAGGGACACTAGAGTCCAAGAGCCCCTGCTCAGACTCTCACTGTATCCTTAACTCTCTGAACCCCTCTGGCTTCATGGGCTCCCCAAATCATAAGTGCCACGTACCCCCCCATCTTGAACCCTCACAAGGCCCTGGGCTTGACAGAGCTGACCGCTCACAGCCGCCAACCAGCAGTAAGGATGGATCATTGGAGTGTGAATCAGGGGCCACCTCGCTCCCGACAAAAGATCAAGTGGTCCATGAGGGTGTCCCCGAACGTGGCACTGACAACATTCCCCCCCCCCACACACACACAGGAGGCAAAGTCCCCCCCCCCCAACACTCAAGGGAAACGGGAGCAGTTGACTCTCTTCTGGTCATTTAGCAAATCATAACTACATATCCAGGGGGCTGGATTTTCTGTCAGGGTCCCATCGTGCTAGAATCAGAGAATTCTCGCAAGATGCAGATGGTCCCTGCGCCTGCATAAACACATCTATGAAGTGTGACTTATGTCTAACAGCTGTTACTCATCCTTAATACTTTCCTAGGGGAAGGAGGAGTTGGGGCACCAAGGATTAACCCAAACAACATGTGACCAGAGGCTCCGACCACTCGGGAGTGGTTCCCAAGGACACCTCAGCAAACACATCCTCTATGGAGATGAAACTTTCTGAAGGTCATTTCCTTCCCAGCTTCATAATACTTTCTAAACTTGTGTTCTGAACTTGAAGCCATGATCCAGATTTCAATTTTTTGTTTGTCTTTTATTTTTTTTTAACTAAGATACATTTTTTTTAACTATAAAACCCAGCTCCTGGAAGTGACATCTTATTATCTTATTCTTACTTTGGACAAACTGACAGGCTACTGAATGTACCTGCCCACACGGCAGAGTCTGGAAAACTCCCCGTGGCGTACCCAATATGCCAAATACCAGTAACAAGGATGGGTCTCATTCTCCTCACCCTGAAAGAGCCTCCAATGTGGCACTTTTTAAAAAATCTCAGGGCTAGGACGAAGGAGACGTTACTGGGGCCTGCTCGAGGCAATCAACGAACAACAAATAATAAGTGATAGATAAAACATGGGCTGGAGTGATATAGCACAGCGGTAGGCCGTTTGCCTTGAGCGCGGCCAGCCTGGCTGAGCCAGGTTCGATTCTTCCGCCCCTCTTGGAGAGCCCAGCAAGCTACCGAGATTATCTCGCCTGCACGGCAAAGCTTCGCAAGCTACCCGTGACGTATTCTATATGCCAAACACAGTAACAAGAAGTCTCACAATGGAGACACTACTGGGCCTGCTCGAGCAAACCGATGAACAATGGGAGGACAGTGCTACAGTGCTACAGATAAAATATGCTTTGAGATCTTTACTGTATTGTTTTTGTCCACAATCAGAACATCCCTTTTGCACAGCATCCCTGAGTTCACCCTGACAACTATCTTTCCTATTGTCCTCTCAGCATAAGATTTTCCAAGAAAAATATCTTTCAGAGTCTTACAACTTGCTTCAAACTGAAACCTTCATATCAGATACCATACAATTGTATTGAGAACTCCTTTCAAAGCTGCTTTGTTCAGATCCTGTTTCCTATACCCTAAATTTTCCTCCACTGATTTAAAACCTAATTTTGGTGAAGCACATTTTCTAATAACCTTTTGGCCAATGCACATTAGACTTGAATGTGCAAAAAATGTTATTACTCAACCCTTACATTTAATGGGTAGCTTGGCTGAATATAGAATTCTAGGCTTGGGATTCATGTTCCTCTCAGACTTCAAAGATGCTGACCCATCATTGGCTTCTAGCTTCTCATATTGCTGAAAAGCTCAAAGCCACTGGGCTTTCTGACTCTGCATATGACACTTCTTTTCCTTGTAAAAGCTTCTATTCATTGCTAATATAATAAAATTTTGTAAAAAGCAAAAAGGGAACAACAAAAAGAACATTTAGAAACAAAAAAAAACTTTTCTTGAAAATTAAAAAATTAGATCACTGTATCACTTGTATCACTGTCATCCTGTTGTTTTCAATTTACTCAAGCGGGCTCCAGTAATGTCTCTATTCATCCCAGACCTGAGATTTTAACAACCTCTCCTTACACGTCTTTCCCAATGATTGAAGGCTCTTTCAGGGTCAGGGGAATGTGATCCATTATAGTTACTGGTTTTGGCATATCAAATACGCCACGGGTTGCTTGCCAGGCTCTGTCCGTGCAGGCAGGATACTCTCAGTAGCTTGCCAGGCACTCTATGATCTGTTGCCTACTGTCTGAACTCCATCAAACATGGTGTGGTATTATGGACAATGGGTAGGAAGTGTCCCATGATGTGCCGCGTGGTTACAAAGCATGAGGCTTGGCCCGAGTGTCTGAAAAGTATCTTGGAGCATGGCAGTGGTTAGGTAGTGGAGGTCGGCTGCCAGGGCTGAGTCCCTTGAGGCAGGGAGGGCTCTTGCCCAACACCCTCTAGTGTTCCCCGAGTGGAAAAAGCCTGGTGCAGAATCCCAAAATTAGATAACATGAACAAAAGTTACTAAAAGAAGGGTTGGGAGACAAATAGAAAAAGTTAACTATAAAAGAGAACAGACAGTGAGAGAATATTTCTGATTATATTATTTATATCTTCCCCTTAGAGTCTTCCCTTCAGTGTCTGAGATGGCTCTATTTAAGGTCAGAAAATTTACATGTTTATTTGTAGCTCAATCATAAAGTAGATTAATTAGTCACTGACTCCACTAGAGAGGGACTGAGGTATCCTTCATGGAGAAATGTCAGTGTCTGGGGCTGGAGCTATAGAACAGTGGGTAGGGCGTTTCCCCTGCATGCAGCTCACCAGGGTTCAATTCCCAGCATGGTCCCCTGAGCAATGCCAGGATAATTCCTGAGTGCAGAGCCAGGAGTAGCCTCTGTTCATCGCTGGGTGTGACCCAAAAATCACAAAGAAAGAAAGAAAGAAAGAAAGAAAGAAAGAAAGAAAGAAAGAAAGAAACTATACAGGAAGAGAATTCTTCCAAACCCTGCCCAAAGAGTACAGACCTGGCAGTCAATATCCTGTAAGTTTATCAAAGATAATCATATAGAATCATTCCCCCAAAACATGTACCATATTTTCATCAGAGCGGTAGCCCTGTTGTCTGTTATGTATGATTGTCCTACAAGACACAGAACCTATTTTACCTTCTCTGAGAAGAAAACTCCCTCTTGCTGAGTGTGGGAAAGAAAATCATTACCACATGAAGTAGAAGGGGATTAGGGTTTCGAACTGCTTCTAAAATAGATTGTTTTACTTTTCAATGCTTACTTTTACCTTCATCTCCATAGACAACTGAAAGTGTGCTGTTTAAAGATTCCTCAGTGAAAATCAGGTACTTCTCAGTAAAACAGAGAAGGTTGACTTATAATCCAGCAATAGGGAAAATCAAATCAGTTACCACTTCTATGTGTATGTTACAACTTTCAAAATGTCTGGTTTTCATGGAGAGTATCACGCTAAGTGAAAAGAATCAGAAAGAGAGGAACAGATATAGAATTGATGTAGGCAGGTAGACAGGGAAGGTCCTGGGCAATAAAACTTAGGTCAACAGGACTTCTGGGAAGAAAATCCTAATACTGATCTACCCTGTGAATACAGATAACAAACTGATAAGACCTTCAGCAGACTCTGAGGAGGTTGGAGCCCTTCCCATGAAGTTCCTCAAACCCTTGAACCTCTCCCTTCATCTGACTAACATGTGATCCAGCTCTGAGAAGACTCCAGAACTTCCGGATCAAGACAACCTGAGAAGAGCCTATAAAAGACATCTTGAACAAAGTAAAGGGGCTCATATGCTGCTGAGCTGGTGTGCTGCTTGCTACTGCATGGCCAAGTACATGCAGTGCCTGAGCACATGTGTCTCCCGTATCTCCCTTCTTGAGATGTGTACTTTTATGCTTTCATGTCTAATGATGGGTTGTGTATAGGGGCTCTCTCAGCCCTTGGAGAAGCCCAGGTTCTCTCTTGAGCATGTTTCTCTATCTATCTATCTATCTATCTATCTATCTATCTATCTATATCTATCTCTCCCCTCACTCTTTCCCCCTCCACACTTTCAAAAACCCACCAAATAAAAACTGTTTTACTTCACTGCTTGTCTACTCCTGAAATTCTTTTCCATGAGAGAGATAGGAGCCCAGTAACCCTGAGTCCCAGGTGGCAGAGGCGGATCGAGACAAAGAAAGTGACTATCTTTCTCTCCTCCGGACTCACGTGAGCCACCCTTGGGGTCCACCTACATCAGAATGACTGCACTCATTTATGGAATACAAAATAACAGTATAAGACTAACACCCAAGGACAGTAGAGACAAGGACAAAGAGGATCGGTCCATAGTTGGAAGCCTGCCTCAAGTGCTGGGGGAGAAAGCAGTTGGTATAGAGAAGGAACCACTAAGTCAATGAGTGTTAGAGGGAATCACTCAGGATGGGAAATGTGTGGGGAAAACAGACAAAGAACCAAACATGACGGCCTTTCAGCATCTGTATTGAAAATCATAATGCCCAGAAGTAGAAAGAAGGAAAGTGCCTGCCATAGAGGTGGGGCTTGGGGTGGGGGGTGGGGTGGCAGTGGGAGGGATAGCTGGGGACATTGATGGTGGGAAATGTACACTGGTGTAAGAATAGATGTTCAATCATTGTATGACTGAAACTCAATTGTGGAATCTTTGTAACTGTATCTCATGGTGATTCAATTAAAAAAAATAATTAATTTTTTAAAATGTCTGGTTTTGTTTCATTTCCCTTTCTTTGTTTTTTCTGAGTTTGTATTTTAAAAATCTTGTTTCCTTCTGTTTACTATCAAAAACCTGGCTAATGTGCCAGTTAATTCATATGTTCAATCAGCTGTCTCCACTGAGTAGAACCTAAACTAACTTTCAGTCACTGAAAAAAATAACAGAAGCAGAAAATAATTTCTATGGCACTTTTTGAAAGTGCAGAAAGTTCTTGTAGTCTTCAAGGCCCTCTTGTGGTGAATCACGTTAGCTAATGTTCAGGACTGTGCCAGTCAGTCTCATGACCTCAGGACCCAGCCTCATGATCCAGAGCAGTGACTGGCCTGGGAATGAATTTCTGACTCAATTGAGACTTTTCCTGGAACTAATATAGTGTTGAAGAGAGCAACTGAAGTAGAAAAAGAACTTCTAAGGTAGAATGATGTTCACGTCTATCTTTTCCACCATATCCAACTTCTCTATAATGAGAAAAACTACAAAACCACGGAAAGATAGGAAAAGAGAATGAGCACGCAAGAGAGGCAATGAGAATGTTGGTAGCAGGAAGAAAATAATGAATGTTAATAGTGGGAAGTAAAAACGAAGAAAGAATTTCTGGAAAAGATGGAAGGATTCTGGTCAAGGGATAGTAACAGATGTTCATATTTGCAAAGCAGGAGAAGTAGCAAATGACAACAGAGCACTCTATCCCCAAATAACTGGCTCATGGAATGTCAGCACCAATGAAAGAAGGAGAAATGGGATATTTAAGAGGAATAGGGTTTCCCACTGGCTTTGAAAAGAGATAGAAGAGAGGGGGCTAATTGATCTATACAGGGCTTTGCATCCCCAAAAGAAAGAGTACACATTTTTTCCAGTGCACACAGAACATTTTCCAAAATAGACCATGTGATGGGTCACAAAACATACCTCAATAGAATCAGGAAATAGAAATTGTATGGATGCTTCTCAAAAAATTAGGAATTGAGCTCCCATTTGATCCAGCAATACCGCTTCTGGGAATATATCCCAGAGATGCAAAAAAGTATAGTAGAAATGACATCTGCACTTATATGTTCACTGCAGCATTATTTACAATAGCCAGAATCTTGAAAAAACCTGAGTGCCCAAGAACAGATGACTGGTTAAAGAAACTTTGGTACATCTACACAATGGAATACTATGCAG
>JAOXYA010104661.1:0-22582 GCA_028565675.1 Sorex palustris | reverse complement strand
AAAATCAACCTAAACTTTACTACCCTGCAAAGCTATCATTTAGATTTGAGAGAGGGATAAACTCATTTTAGATTTTTCAGACAATCAAGAACTGGCAATATTTGAAACAACTAAACCAATCCTGCAAGAATTACTGAAAGGCTGCCCTTAGCAAACTCTTGTTTGCAAAAATAACACCCCCAATCCCCTATACACACTATTGCAACGCTGCCTTTCATATTGCTATCTCTGTCAATGCAATAAATTCTCCTGTCAAAAGGCATAGAGTAGCTGGATGGATCAGGAACAATAATCTGTCTATTTGCTGCTTAGGAAACACACAAAAAAATAACAGGATAAACAGAGACTTAGAGTTAAAGGATGGGGAACAATCATACAAGACAAACAAAAACCCTGGGACAGCCATACTTAGGTCAAATAGCATTCAATTTAAAGAAGTAACTAGAGACAGAGATGGGCACTATTTATTGATGAAAGAAAAATAAACCTAGAAGCACTATTAACATTTATATACAAATGAAATGTCAGCAAAGTTTCCAAAGCTTCTACTCACAAACCTAAATAAAGACACTGATAGAACTCTATTTTTACCACTAGACAGATCAACCAGAGTATCAGTAAAGATACAAGAGCCCTAAATTACAAGCTAGAAGAACTGTAATTATTTGACTAAACAGGGCTCTTCAAAAGATGAGTATACATTATTTTTCAGTGTACACAAGACATTCTACTTGACAAACTACAAACTAGGGCATAACTCTGAAACACATAAATTTACAAACATAGAAATATTAAGAAAGGCTTTCTCAGACCACAATGTCATAAAAGTAGTAATTAATCTCAAATAGAATAGAAAATCTTCCAAACCTCAGAAGTTGAACAAATCACTGACCAATGAAGTTTCCTTGAAACTAATGAGAATGAAGGTACTAGCTATAGAAGTTCATATTAATGCAAATCTACACTAAGTAAGAAAAACCGAAATCAATGACTTAGATATGCATCTCAAAAATCTAGAGAAAGAACAACAAATGAACTCAAAAAGTAGTAGAAGGAAAGAAATAATAAAAACTAAAGAAGAAATCAATAATATAGAAACCAAAAAAGTAATATGAAGAGGCAATGAAACCAGAAGCTTGTTCTTCAATAAATAAATAAATGAATAAACAAATAAGATAGACAAACCTTTAGCTAGAATCACAAGTAAAGAAAAAATGTCAGAAAATATCAGATCTGAGACAAAAGGGGAAAAGTTACAACAGATCCCTCAGAAATTCAAAATATTATGAGCAGTTACTCTGAAGTAAGTTTATGTTGTTGGAAAAAACCCCAAAGAAATGGATCTATTTTTAGAATTATGTAATCTCACAAAACTGAATCTGAATAATGAGGAATTAGAATGCCTGAACAAGCCACCACAACTAAAAAAAGTTTTAAAAGCATTTAATAATCAAAGAACAAATGTACTGGTTCAAATGAATTTCTTACTGAGTTCTATCGAGTTCTATCAAGTCTTCAGAGATGTATTGCCTTTACTCTGTAAGGTTTTCTAAAATGTCAAAGAAACTAGGAATCTTCCCTACCACTTACTACAAAGCTGGCATTATACTAATATTCAAAGCAGATAAACACTTCTAATAAACTTCAGACTGATATCCCTGATGGACATCAACAAAAAAATTCTCAACAAAATATTGCAACTGGATCCAACAACACATCGATGTGTGTGTGTATGTGTGTGTGTGTGTGTGTGTGTGTGTGTGTATAATACACCATGATCAAATGGGAATCATACCAGGGATGCAAGGATAGTTCAACATACACAAATCAAATTGATTAACTAAATACACTAAACCCATAAAATGAAAAATAAAATATGACCACATCAATCAGTGCAGAGAAAGCTTTTGACAAGATACAATATCCATTCATAATAAAAAAAATTCATAACAAAGTAGGGATGGAGAGAACCCCTATATTGATAGTAATAGCTATCTATAATCAGTCTATATCCTGTATATTCTTTATTTTGCGGGAAGAGGAGGAGCACACCTGTTGTGCTCAAGTCTTGATCCTGGCTCTGCGCTCAGAGTTCACTACTGGTGACAGAGGATTGAATCTTGGTTAGCCAGGTGCAAGGCAAACACCCTGCTCTCTGTACTATCTCTCTGACCTGTTTCTTGGTGGTGAAAACTGAAAGCATTCCTTCTGAGATAAAATTCAAGTTAAAGATGTCCACTGTCTCCACTTTTATTCAATATTATCTTATAAGTCCACAGTAAGCTGTCAAAAACAAAAATAATCAAAGGAATCCAAATTGGAAACGACATCAAAGCTTTGCTATTTGTAAATGACCTGATAGAAATATACACAAAAGACTCTAAAAGAGTCCACAAGAAAGCTTCTAGAAACAATAAACCAATTTAGCAAAGTGGGCAACCATAAATACACACAAATTAGTCTCATTCCTATATACAAATAATGAATTAGAAGAGAAAGAGATCAAAGAATTTATTCAATCAAAAGTGTTCAAACACATTATGCACCTATGGATCAAATTAAAAGAGGCTGGAGATCTATACTATAAAAACTTCCAATTGCTTTATAAATAAATAGAAGAGCTTAGGAAATGGAAAAAATATTCCATGCTCATAAACTGAGAGAATAAGTATTAACAAAATGGCCTTCCTACCTATAGTACAATATAGATTCAATGCTATCCCCATTCAAATTCAGATGACATTCTTCAAGGATGTAGAATAGTCAGCAATAAAGTTTGCATGAGTTCTAAAATACCCCAAATACCCAAAGCCATATTGAAAAATAAGAAACTAGGATGTATCTCATTACCTAACTTAAAATTATTCTATACAGCTAAGGCAATCAAAGCAGCATGATAGTGGAATAAAGATAGATTCTTTGAACAGTCAGTTTTAATAGAATATCCAAAGACAAATCCCCATATATATGGTCATATAACTTTTGAAAAAGTAGAGAACATGAAATTGAATGAAGATAGCCTCTTCAACAAATGGTGCCAAGAAAACTGAATAATCATGTGAGAAAATAATTAAAACTGGATCCCTATCTCACAGCTTACACAGAAGTCATTTCAAAGTGGATCAAAGACCTGAGATCAGACCAGAATCATAAAGTACATGGAAGAGAATATAGGCAGAATGCTCCAAGATTTTAACCTCAAAGGTTTCTTCAATGATATGATGCCATGGGCAAAGGCAACAGAATAAAATATAAACTAATGGAACTACATCATAATTAAAGAATTCCTGCATGTCTAAAGAAACACAGGCTAAAACTAAACAGCTAACAGGGAGAAAATATTTTCACTTAATATATCAGATAAAGGGGTGCTACCCAGGATACATAAAGTATTCACAAAGATCAACAACAACAAGAACAACAACAATTCCAAAACCCAGTCAAAAATGAGGAGAGGAAATAACCATACTTTTTGAAGGAACATCAGGAGGTGGTCAATAGTTGCTTTTTAAAAAAATGCTCATCATCACTTATTATTAGAAAAATATAAATCAAGACAATAATGAGGCATCATCTCCCACCAATGAGAATATCATACATGAAAAACACTGGTACAATCTGTGTTGGCAGGAATGTGGTGAAAAAAGAACTTTATCAACTGTTGGATGGAATATTGTCTCATTCAACCCATAGAAAAATAAAAGGAATATTTCTCTGTAGATTAAAATTGAGCTTAATTTATGACCTAGCAGTTCCACTTATGGATATCTCCCCCTAGGACACAAATCATTCACACAAAAAGACATCTGCACACCATTACTCTCTTCAATACTTAGTACAATTGCAAAGATATGGAATCAAAACCTATGTATTCCAAAACCACATGAAGATGTGATATATACATAATATATATGCTATGCAGCTGCAAGGAGCAATGAAATCATGCAATTTTCTGCAATGTGGATGGAACAGGAAGATGTTATGTTAAGTATAATAAGCCAGAAGGATAAGAGGATGATCTCACTGTTGCATGTAGAATAACTGGATAAAAAAATTCAAAGAATTAAAGGGGGTGGGGTGGTACATAGATTAACTCTGATCCTAGAGTGTAGGGAAGAGGACAGAAAAGAAAAGAAATTTAGGGGAATGAAGAAGCAGACAGTAATTAAAGGGACATGAGCCAAGAATATCATATATACCAGTGGCATAAAAGAGTTGTATAGTTATATATTCACAACATAGTGTGAGAAATACTGAAAGAATGAGATCCAAACTCATCCAAATGTTCCTGTCAAGGTGAAGGGCTGATGGGGTTGGAGAGAACGTGGTGACACTGGTGAAGAGAAGCTGACACTGGTAGTATGATTGGGGCTGAAACACTTTAGGCCTGAAACTCATCTATCAATAATTTTTCAAATAACAATACTTTAATGGAAGTTTTAAAAATTACATTTTTTCCATACAAACACTGCTGTAATGAACACCCCTGAGTACATGAACAAAGACAGATGTTGGATAAAATTCTGTAATGGGAATCCTGGCTTAAACAGTATATGTATTATAAATTTTGATTGACATAAGCCTTCTGAGAAGGTTTTAATGTTAACCCTAACAACTTGGGAGAAAAGAAAGCATTTTAGTTAATATATCTGTATCTGTGTTAGATAAAAGGTAGTTTTGTAGACTGGAAAGATAGTACAGGGTTTAGGGCACATGCCTTGCACATACCTCACTGAGGGTTGATCCCTATACCACATGGCCCCGGAGCATATCCAGGTATAACCCTAGAAGTCCCTAAGCATTGCCAAGAATGGCCCTAGAGACACTTGCAGCCTCAAGCACTACCAAAGTGGCCCTGATTCTTCCTAGCAACCAGGGCCCAAGTAATATTATATTATTGGGCCTTAGCACTGAACCACTGGCCTAGTTTTCCCTGAAAAGCACTTTTAAGCCAGGCCCCACTCAAAAAGAAAAGTAGTTTGGGGGTTAGAGAGATTGATAGCACAGCAGGTATTGAGCTTACCTTGCATGCAGCCAACCTGTGTTTGTTCAATTCCTAATACCCCATATGGTACCCTGAACCTGTCAGGAGTGATGTTTGACAGAGAGCCATGAACACTGTAGGGTTGCCCCTTCAAAACAAAACAAAGTAGTTCTATATAAAGCAAAAATGGTAAACTCAGTGTAAGTTTTTATTTAAAAAATATTTTTTAAAGTCTACATTAATCAAATAGGCAAACTTCATACAACTGCTTTACTCGCCTTTTAAATTTGGTAACAAAGAATTCAAAACTATATAATACCTTTTATTTATGAAAAAATATAGAAAATATTCAGAAGACACAAAGAATGAAGAAAAAAGAAAACCCGGAAGAATTCAGTCAAATCACGTGTAGTGAAATAGGAACAGCAAAAAAAAAAAAAAAGAAAAAAACTTCACAAAAGATGTTATACCATGTGACTTACATAGGGAGTTACAGAATTCCTGAAAATAGTGAAAATATTTTCAGTAAGAATGAGCTTTTCTAATAACAAATTCCATTCCATACCTCACCCTTTATTTACTATACATGAATGTCCAGGGACATTTATGGTTACATTATTGCTCCTAATACATTATCGTCCTTTTTGTCCATATTTTTTATAGTAGCCTTATCATGAGAAGCTTTTATATTACACCTTAACTTTAGGCATGGGCATTTGTCTTGGTTGAGCCTATAATATGTGTAATTTAAGAGACTTTGTATCTTTCTCCTTGCTCCCTTGTGATTCTGTTATTACATTGAAAAAACAAAGACCTACTTTGGGAAGAACAGTCACATCAGCTGACCCCAGCCTAAACTAGTCTATCCCAACTAACCTGTGGATGTATGAGTTAACTGGGCAAGAACAGCAGAGTTGGTGTAGCCCAGTGCTACCTGGATCATGAATATGATATATGACTGTTTTTTCAGGTAGTTTGTTACAAAATTGTTACAACACTATCATCATCATAATTGATCAGGTGACCCAGGAGGATAGAATTGACCTAGATTTGTTGAAATAAGAGTTAACACATACATCTCTTATTTCAAAAAATATTTGTTTATACTCACATTTACTTAATTAAGTCTTGGGGATAACAGATTGGGGCCCTGCTCTTAGAGACTTTGTCTAACAAAGGAAGTAAAGAACTCAACAGTAAAAATAAATTGGCAATAATTATTTTTATGGTGATACTATTTACAAAAATGCTTGGTTAGTCATTTAGATTTTTTAGGCAATGAAAATCTAATTTTAAGTGATTTTTCAGTTCAGATTTCACATAAAAGGAGAGGTTGATCTTAAGTTCCAGAGCAGAGTCCTCCAAATAGGGAAATAGCTATAAAGATGACCCAGAAAGCCTTGGTAAGAAAGAATTTAGAATCTTCTAGAAACAAAAAGGAAACTGTGTGTGAAAAGTTCTTCTCCTTTTAGATAGTTAGTGGCTCTTTGTAATTCAAAAAATTCGCTTGCCTGAGATGACAAGAGGCCTGTGTTGATTGTAATTCCACCAATCCAAAAATCTAATTATCTTTAATAAACTTGACTTGAACTTCAAATAAAAATGAAAACCAAATCTCACTCTGTTCTCATTTAAAACAGACATTTTTGCTTACTCCAATCTTCACTAATAAATGAGCACAAATGAAGCAAAACAGCTAATAGTAAGCTAATGGCCATGGGGGCGGGGCGGTGGAGGAGAAGAGAGAGACAGAGATTAGGTCAGAATTTGATCACGAGGTTCAGTCCAAGAGAAGTCACGGAGTAACAGTGGATTCTCATGCTTGTCAACTCAATTTAGTTGTTCTTCCAAATTAATGTTTATATTTGATGGAAGGAAGGATTCTGTGTCAAATGAAGTCAAGGCGCCAACTGCTCCATGTGACTCCCAGAAGGAGAGGTATTTCAGATTAGGCTGGAGTTTAGGGTCCTTAGAGAATACAGCTTCTCTTATTTACTTTTTACTTTAAAAAATTGAATCACCATGACATAGAGCATTACAATGCTACTCAAGGTTGGTACTTATAAGCTGCTTTTAAAGGGAGCATGATTTCTCCTCAGAAATTAGCTTCTCATTTAGACATTGGGAAAGAGAAGACAGTTAATCTGCCAGTACTCCTGTTATTACTCTGTAGCCTTGATGATAGTATTTAACCTCTCTGCTTCAGATTTATTTATAAAATGATGATGGCAATCAGTAGCCGGTCACACATTATTAGGAAGGTTAAATAAAGCAGTATAGTTCTAAGTCTTGTGTAAGACAGGAAGGGCAACAAAACTGTAAGGTATCCTAGTTACTTTAGGTGGCACAACTCACTGAGAGCCTGGATTTCTCTCCACTCCCATGTGGAAAGAATCTACAGTATAATACTTTGGTATGCAGAGGTACCATTTTTAAATAAACATGGCATGTGCTATTTTTGTCAATGTAAATACCACCATTAATAAGAGGCATGCCTAATCACTCTTGATCCCAGAGTATAAGTAGAAGGATAGAGAAGGAAAGAAATCAAGGGAACAGATAAGAAAGAAGTAATGGGAACAGAGGCCATTGGGAATGGAGGGGAGTGGTGTAGCTATATATCCAAACCACAGAATCTACAATACTGAAAACAGGAGATTCAAACTAAAGTCACCAAACCTTCAAATATGCTTGTCATGGTGGCAGGCTGGGATGGTTAGAGGGAACTTGGGAACATTGGTGAAGGAAATCGATACTGGTGGTGAGATTGGTGTTGGAACATTATATGTAACAAACTCAACTTTCAATAAATTTGTAAATCATGATTCTTTAAATATATATGTATTTTTAAATAATATCATTCTTAGAAAATTCTGCAAATATTTCTAGGGTTGTTATTATTTTTTTCTTTTGGGAATTTTTCTGTGGCCCTAAGTGAGAAGAATTAAAGGGATTGCTTTTATTAAATGTTCCTATACAAAAAATAATAAATAAATAAATAAAAGTTCCTATACAGAAATTGTGATTATAGTACATGATATCAGAATTTTATATGATGAGAAGTTCCAAATATGCAAAATACAGCATTACTTTTGAAATCTACTTATATTTTGTTTATGTGATGTGTGATATAAAGCTCCAAAAATATTATACACATACACACACACATATATATGTGTGTGTATATATATATATATATACCAATAACTCAAAATCCCTTCACTGATCCTTTTCTCAGCTAATCTTATTTTTTTATTTTATTGAATCACTGTGAGATAGTTAAAAACTTTCATGTTTGGGTTATAATCACACAATGATCAAACGCCCACCTCTCCACCAGTGCACATTCCCCACCACCAATATCCCCGGTATTACCTCCCCAACTTTCCACCTTCCCACTGCCTCCATGGCAGACAATATTCCCCATACTCTCTACTTTTGGGCATTATGGTTTACAGTACAGATACTGAGGGATTATCATGTTTGGTCCATTATCTACTTTCAGCACTCATCTCCCATCCTGACGATTCCTCCCTGCCATCATTTTCTTAGTGATCCCTTCCCTGCCTGGATTCTTTCTTTCTTTCTTTCTTTCTTTCTTTCTTTCTTTCTTTCTTTCTTTTTTTTTTTTGCTTTTTGGGTCACATCTGGCAATGCTCAGGGGTTACTCCTGGCTCTGCATACAGGAATTACCCCTGGCAGTGCTCAGGGGACCATATGGGATGCTGGGAAGCGAACCTAGGTTGGCTGCGTGCAAGGCAAACGCCCTACCCACTGTGCTATCTCTCCAGCGCCCCCCGCCAGGAGTCTTGAGGCCATGTTTTGGAGCCAGAGTCTGGGAATCTGTCTCAGAAGGGTCCCTCATCATTGACTCAGAGGGTCTGACACAATCTTCCCAGTGTTGGAAGCTGGTGACGAAATTGCCGGCACTAAGGCTGAGGCTGGCATCCAGGCAGGGTTTCTTGGTAAGCTGCTCTGGGCTCTGGTCAGCCCCCCACCCCGCCCTCCGTCCCTCGGCTGCTTGGAGCTAGACTGACTCCTCCTTGCTCATCTCCCTGAGGGCAGCTGCTGAGGAGCCCGGGAGGGAACCTTGGGGTGCTGAGCTGGGCCGACTGCACACCCACTGCATGGAACTGTCTGTTATGCCCGACTCCAAAGGAAGCACGCTCATTTTTGGTCTCAGGAGAGTCCTTGCTCCCTTTGAGTTCTGGCACTGCCAAAAAGTCACCATAGCAAGTGCAGGTCTTTCCTGGAAGATGGAAGCACAGCTGGGCAGCCCGTGGACACGGGCAGCTGAGGTTCTGGTCTGCGTGTGTCTGGGCCTTGGTTTCCCTGCTTGCCTGCTGTGTGGCCTGGAGCACAGCTTTGTGTCTTTTTTTGTTTTGTTTTGTTTTGTTTTTGGGTCACACCCAGCAATGCTCAGAGGTTACTCCTGGCTTTGCACTCAGGAATTACTCCTGGTGGTGCTTGGGGGACCATATGGGATGCCGGGGATCGAACCTGGGTCAGCCACGTGCAAGGCAAATGCCCTGCCCGCTGTGCTATCGCTCCGGCCCCCCAGCTTTGTGTCTTTGAAGCTGGCTTGTACCCTCTGCAAATTGAACAGAAGGTGGTTTAGGCAGAAGAGAGTCAGGCCAGCCTATTGGGGCTCCCATGAGAGAGACAGGTTGGCTTAGAGGCTACAGAAATGTATTTCTTCTGATTCTGGAGGCTGAGCAGCCCAAGATCCAGATGCCAGCCGACCCTGCTTGCTGAGACCTGGTTCCTGGCTTGAGAACTCTCCGGTGGGAAGGAAATCAGCTCTCCTGGTCCTGGCGACAAAGGAGCCCCCATCACGTCCTGAAGATCCCCCTTCCAAACACCTTCTCATTGTGGGTCATGACTGCTGGGGTCGGGGAAGTGGCATTGCAGGGGGGATCAGCGGAGGACAGAAGTGCCTCGGAGCTGGGGGAGAAGCAGGAGGAGGTGGGGGGACAAGTGTGAGCACGGTATATTTGTAGGTCCAGCTGAGCACTTGACAGGGGTGATGCTCCTCCTACGGAGGAGAAAGCTGGGAGAGAAAGAAATTTGGGGGTGAAGACTCAGATTCTGGCCCATATGTTGTCTCCTTTGACTTCCCCCTTCTCCCACTCGGCTTCGCTCATCCCGGCCTGTATGTTCCTTCCTGTGCGGGCACCGATGTCGTGGGTGCCTGTTCCCTGAGGCCTCCCTGCTGTTGATGCAGGAGAGCTAACATAGCCCGAGCTGGCTACTCTGGGAAAGGTCTGTTGGCAAGAATGACCTTGAGTGGTTTCTGGGAATTTTGATTTCGGAAGTGTTAATACTGGCCATTTGCTAAGATGAACGTATGTTAGGCTGCATGTATGTAGGTGACCAGCTCCCAGCAGAAACTCAGTCTCAGATGATGCCATTTCCAGCAGTGGCACAGCTCTGTGGTGGAGAAGTTAAGTGTATCTTGTCTGACTCTATCGGACCACTGGAAGCCTACGCTGAAGCTTTCTCTGGTCCTCACAGGCACCTGTTCCCCTCCGATGATTTGCCCTTGTTTGATTTTGTTCCAATGAGTGTGGTCATGGCTGCAATTATTTACCGAGTCCTCGAATCTTAGTGAGTCACAAAACCTCAGACTGGGCTCAAGGGCTCCTGATTACTGTTGATTGATCCTCCTTCCTTACCCCTAAAATAATCTACCACATGGTTTTTTTGATTGGAAGAATTGAACTGAGCATGTCCCACTGTTTGTGGATTTGTTTGGGGGTCATTTTTGCCGGAGGGTTGGTGAGCCTAACCAGTGGATTAAAGGGCACTGTACCTCACGTCTCAGCTTAGCTGGGTGTTGGGGATCCAGTTTTGCCACACCACTGGCCTCTGGACAATCCCTTCTCCTTTCTGCCTGTCTATTTGCAGGAGAAGAACAGGCTTCGGAGTGCGACAGTTCCCTCTTGGCTTAAGGAGCGGTGAATGTTCACTTTTCTGCTAGCAGTTGTGTCCTTCCTGCATGCATGGGGGAGGATGGAACTGGGGTAACAAGACAGACAGTGGAGGACTCTTTCCTGGGCTTTAGGTTTGTACCCATTTTCAGCGAGGCGTATTTGGAAAGTGGGGATGGCCACTCCATTTCTTTTTTTTTTTTCTTTTTAGGTCACGCCTGGTGATGCACAGGGGTTACTCCTGGCTCTGAACTCAGGAATTACCCCTGGCGGTGCTTGGGGGAATCATATGAGATGCTGAGAATTGAACCCGGGTTGGCTTCGTGCAAGGCAAATGCCCTACCCTCTGTGCTATTGCTCTAGCCCCGAGAACCAGATTTTAGTTGCTTGCAGAAGGGCGTTCATTCCTATAAGGGCTCTAACTGGAGAATAATGACATCTGTTGAACTTTATCAATGACTTCCAGATATTACCAGTTGAGAGTGAGGAATTCCTTCAAATGGTCACAGCTGGGCATTGGTCACAGGGGATGTGTTCTGGGCTCAAATGCTTAGGCTGTCTCTCAGGGGTCTCGTTGATGTCTCTGATATTTGGCAGAACTATGGGGACATCAAGGAAGTCTTGCTGGGGAGGGAGTCAATGTTTCTGCTCAAGTTCCCGCTGCCGTACTTTCTAGGCACGTGGTTGACTCCATGAGGGGTTTGAGCTATTGGACTTTCTCCATCAGGGCAAGATTGCTATGTCCAGGCTCCTCAGCACCTTGGATCAAAGGCTTTGTTCTTTGTTCAGTGGAGTATGGTGCTTGTCAAACTGGTAGAGGGGGTGTGAGAAGCTACATTTGCAGGAGTGGTGGTGGTGGTGCAGTGACAGTGTTACCGGAATTACAAAAACAAAATAAAACAAAACAAAACCCAGGACACATAGTTTCGGTTTGACCAGACATTAGCATGAAATGTTGGAAACTGGAGGCATCTGGGAGGCCCTAGGAGTCAGGATTATTTTGCTCCCATGGTCCCGTGATCCCTGATCGTGGGTGTTCTCCATGGAGTTCAGCCCTTGTCTGTGAATTGCTGCAGACTCCTGGGAGCCAGTCCGGGGATACCAGACTCACATGTTCCGGCTCAGAGGCACTGGCTGCCCGCAGAGCCCTTCTTGGCCTCTCACATCTTCCCTCCATTAAAAAGCCTTGAATGAAATTTCGAGGGGCGTGAGTCACGCGGTTGGTGTGGTTTGGATGTTGCCTCCCTTGGGTGTGTCTGTCTCTGAGGACCTGGCCCCGAGCCTGTGTGGAGCAGAGAACTCACTTCCCTGCAGATCGGGAGACCGACGGGTGAGGTTTAAAAACACCATGCTCTATTTTCTTTTATTTTCTTTTTTCTTTTTTGCTTTTTGGGTCACACCTGGCGATGCACAGGAGTTACTCCTGGCTCATGCACTCAGGAATTACTCCTGGAGGTGCATGGGGGACCCTATGGGATCCTGGGAATCGAACCCAGGTCGGCCGCATGCAAGGCAAACGCCCTACCCGCTGTGCTATCGCTCCGGCCCCCATGCTCTATTTTCTTTAAATGTTTATAGGTGGAAGTTCCTTGATGCGAAGAGTGTTAATGTTGTCGCTGTAAACCACAGGGCCATGACCAGACATCTGCAGGGCCGTAACCAAACGCCTATTCGTCACAGCATTAAAAGAAATTGTTTTCATATGTGATTTAAAAAATGATAGTTTAGGCAACGCGGTTACAATCATGTTACTGTTTATGGCCTCGACGTACATCATCGCAGCATCATTCACAATAGCCAAGGTCTGGAAATGGTCCAAGTCTCCAACCGCAGATGAGTGAATAATGAAACTGGTCTGTAAGCACAATGGGATGCACCCAGCTAGGGGAGAAGATGAGATCCTGATGTTTGCCACAACCTGGATAAAACCGGGGCGTGAGCGGGTGGCGAATCATGCTGAGGGAGGTGAGTCGGAAGGATAAAGACCGGGTGATGTCACTCCTAATTGGAATCTAAAGAAACAAGCAGGGCCTTAGATGGTCCCCTAGGAAACTGAGAAATGGCCAAGGGGACAGTCCACTGAGGCAGCAAAGAGGGTGGGGTAGGGGAGAAGGAACCTTGGGACAGTGGTGGAGGGTCGTCGAAGCACTGGGGGTTGGGTGGTGAACGCACCACCCAATCCCGTCCCCAGCATAACGCAGTAATAAGGATACTGCTGTAAATCATGATTCCTCAGTGAGATAATATCAAGTACCCCTGTTTTAGGCATCCAGTGTTACCCACCCCCTGAGTGCTTATGTCCCTTCCTCCACCGAGGTCCCTGGGCCCTAACGGCCTGTCTTGTGAGCATTTCTCCCAGCTTTGCTGCCTCTTCTCTTTTCTGAGCTGTTTTTCCATCAGATGGAGGCTGAGAGGGCTCACCAGGAAGGAGCTGTCAGCGTGCGGCCAAGGACCCTATTGGGATCTGTTTCCCTCCTGATGAGAAGTCCTCAGGGGATCCCAGTGCTGTGTGCTGGGTGCCACCTCATTCTGTAGTCTGGCCAGTGTGACAGCGGGTTCTGGGAGGACACGCCCCGGACGCATGTGCTGGTCATACTCTGCTTACACATCACTGGCTGATGTCCTGCTCTGAGCAAGACACGGGATCGAGCCCCAAGATGGGGTAGGAAGGGCCACATGGGGGCCTGAGTCCCAAGAGCTCTGGGGCATTGGGGCCCCGGGGGTCATGCCTGACAAAGCAGAACAGGAGGAGAGTGAATGTGGGTTTGGCTGCTGGTCTGAGCATCCCAGTACGTTAGGTCTCAGTGGTGTGTGAGTGTGTGTGTGTGTGTGTGTATGTGTGTATCACCAACTGTATTCTAAATATGAATTTTTTTTCAAAAGGATAAGTGGTCAAGGGGTATGTGTATGCTGTGGAATTAAGGGGGCGTCTGACTTGAGCTTCCTCTGTGTTGCGTGTCTTGCCCTCACCTCAAGGGACCCCAGTGTTCATGTGGAGAATCCCCCCTCCCCGTCCCCATGTGACCTCACAGTAGAGCACAGACTTCCATGTTTGAAGCTCTGGCTTCCATCCCTGCTTTTTGGGTCACACCCAGTGATGCTCAGGGGTTACTCCTGGCCCTGCACTCAGGAATTACTCCTGGTGGTGCTCAGGGGACCATATGGGATGCTGGGAATTGAACCTGGGTTAGTTCCGTGCAAGGCAAATGCCCTACCCGCTGTGCTACCACTCCAGCCACAGGCTTCTGACCCTGACACCTAAAACTCACCCTAACCATTAGGCTTCTTCTCTCAGTCTTATTCTCCAGCCCCTTTCCCCCTTTCTCTCCTCCTCTCACTCACCTCCAGAATGGCTGATGCCAACATCCCTGACTGTGGCCTCCCACCCTCCTAATTATTGTCTGCTTTCCTTTGATTTGCAGGTCAGGAAATGGAACCACTGACCACAAACAGGCAAGGCAAGTACTCCC
Source organism: Sorex palustris (assembly GCA_028565675.1). NCBI lineage: Eukaryota > Metazoa > Chordata > Mammalia > Eulipotyphla > Soricidae > Sorex > Sorex palustris. The sequence goes on along the minus strand of JAOXYA010104661.1, from coordinate 8,198 downwards.
CTACCCCAGGTGACCCCTGCCACTTTCCACTCTTCTATGGCTGTCATCTCATCCATGGAGACTCTATACCCTCCTCTGTGCTTCTCCTGCTCCGTCAGCTGTTGCTGTCTCCCTGTCCCTCCCAGTCCAGCCGTGATTTATACTGGAAATGGGCTTGGTGGCTAAGGCCCCCACATTCCCTGGGACGTTGACACTCGCATGACAAAGTCCCCTGGCCAAGCCCCCTCTTTCCTCTCCCACCAGCCGCCCAGCGTGTGTCCATGGGGCAGGTGAGGACTCCTGTCACTGTTAGTCAAGCAGCTGTGACATCTGAATGCTCAGCCAGTGCCAACTTATGTGGGGACAGAGGCAAAAAGAATCCCCGCCCCCGCCAAACTCCTGCTTCCAAACTCCAAGCCAAGAGAGGTGTCTCCAGCAAATACTTGGAGGTTTTGTGGCTTATTTCTGGGGATAAGCCTTGAACCCAGGGCCTCAAGTAAGTGAGGCCTGCACTCTACTGCTGAACTATGCCCCTAAGCAGTATATAGGCAGCACTGTAGCACTGTCCTCCTGTTGTTCATTGATTTGCTCGAGCGGGCACCAGTAACATCTCCACTGTGAGACTTGTTACTGTTTTTGGCATATCAAATACTCCACGAGGAGCTTGCCAGGCTCTGCCATGCGGGCGGGATACTCTCGGTAGCTTGCTGGGCTCTCCGAGAGGGACAGAAGAATCGAAACTGGGTCATCCATGTGCAAGGCACGCACCCTACCCACTGTGCTATCGCTCCAGCCAGCATATACGTAATATATATAAAAAATATATATGATTAGTTTTGGGGCCACATCTAATAATGCTCAGGGGTTATTCCTGGCTCTGTGCTCAGGAATTACTTCTGGTGAGCTCAAGGGTTGCTGGAGATCAAACCTTGGGCAGCTGCATGCGAAGCAAGTGCCCTCTCACTGTGCTATTGCTCGGGCCCCTGAGCAGTAGTTTTTGATCCTGACTCCTAAAATGATTTAGTAGCTTCTGACTAATGCTACAGAGAAAGGAGGCCTGGGGAGAGCACAGTGGTCAGGGAATCCACCTGGCAGGGAACTAAACTCATTTTGACCCAGCACTGCATGGTGCCTTGGACACATCTGGGCACAGTCCTGGGGGTACTCTGGCTGTGGTCTTGTAGTCCCCTGAGCACTATCAGGCCCGGGTAACCCCCTCACTCAGGCGCCCGGGAAGCACCATGTCCTGGGGTCCTGGAACACAAACCCAGTTCCCTGAGAATGATCAGGAGAGACTCCTGAGCACTTCTAGGGAGGAAGAGAAAGGGAAGAAAAAGGAGGTCAGGAGATGGATCCATCGCTAAAACATCTGCCTCACGAGTGAGGCCACCAGTCTGACCCCTGGCCCCTCCCTGTGTGCCCAGCACTGTCCTGGCAGTGTGGGCACCATGAGCAATTTCTGGCTTTATGGTGGTTAGTTGTGTGCAAGCTTCTTTTTAATTTTGCTTTTTGGGTCATACCCGGCATTGCCGTGCAGGCGAGATACTCTTGTAGCTTGCCGGGCTCTCCGAGAGGGGCGGAGGAATCGAAGGCAGAGGAATCAAACTCAGGTCAGTCCAGCAAACACCTAAGCTCCCTGTGATGTATTCAATATGCCAAACACAGTAACGAGTCTCACAATATTACTGGTGCCCGCTCGAGCAAATCAATGAACAACGGGAGGACAGTGACAGTGACAGTGACAGTGACCCAGCATTGCACAGGACTTACTCCTGGCTCTGCACTCAGGAATTACTCCTGGAGGTACTCGGGGGACCCTTTGGGATACTGGGGACCAAACCTGGGTTGGCTGCGTGCAAGGCAAACTCCCTCCCCGCTGTGCTATCACTCCAGTCCCTTGTGTGCAAGCTTCTTGACTAAAACCCAAAATCCCATGAACACCTGAGGCCGGGAGCAGGTGTGTGAGCACTGCAGTGGCCCCCAGTGAGTGCATGAGCTCTGACCCCTGCTAGGCTCCGTAACTGAGTGTGCAGTCACCATAGCCTGACAGGTGACAGACTTGCGGGCACCTTTGCCAAACGCGTGGCCCTGGTTGTGGCAATTGCAGCGGGGGCAGAAGTGACATTGCTTCTCCCTGTGTGCACATGTCCGAGTCCATTTTCACAGACTCACGTGTTTAGGTATTCAGGGGGCATCTGGAGGAAGCTATGTGGTACGTGAGGTCCCGGTAGAAGGAGCTGGAAACTGCACCAGAGCTCCCCTGGCTTCTGACTCTCAGATTCTCCCGCAGAGTTTCAGGGTGAGTGTCCTGAAGACCCCCTTCCGTGTAAGAAGCTGTGTGACACGGATGAGTCCTGTCCCCAGGACCATAAGTGCTGTAGCACCGGCTGTGGCCAAGTCTGCCGTGGAAACATTCCAGGAGGTATGTTTGGGGAAGAAATTCCTGGGGCTACTGGAGTCCCGAAACTGAGGTGGTTTCGGAAGGAATCTGCTGTCGTGTTCTTCTGCCCCAGCAACCCTTCTTTTCAGGGCAAGGGTAAAGAGCGCTCAAGGGGCAGAGTGCATGCAAGGTACGTGGGAGGCTCAGGTTCTGTCCCTGGTACTGCACGGTCCCCAAGGCATCACTGTGAGTGATCCCCGAGCAGAGCCAGGAGAAGCATAGCCTACACCACCGGGCGTGCACCCTCCCAACCCAGAACAGTCCAGGAATGGTGGTAGAACCATATAGCTGGTAAAACCCAGCTTGCAGGGGCTCCTGCAGATCTGTGGTGGAGGTTGTGGTGGTCCCAGGATGGTGGGGACATGCCATTCACACAGCATCCTCTGGGCCCTGCTTCCCAAAATGAAAGAGCCGGGGAAGGCAGTGTAAGGTGGTAAGTAAAACCCTCAGTCTGGAAAACGAGATGTTCCTGCCTGGTTTCTGTGGTCGGGGTGGAAAACCTTTCCTTGGAGCCTGTTTCTTCATCTAGAAAATGAGGGAAATGTCCAAGATGATGGTTTTCAGTCCTGATTCTTGCAGAAAACTTGATTGCCAAAAGGAATCTTAGTCAGAAGCAGCACGTATGCAATAGATTACAGCACGCCTGATACGATTCTCTGGTTCGGATTCCTGTGTTTCCTCAATTTTATTTTATTTTATTTTATTTTTTGGTCTTTTTTTGGGGTCACAACCAGCAATGCTCAGGAGTTATTCCTGGCTTTGCACTTAGGTATTACTCCCAGTGGTACTCGGGGAACCATATGGGATGCTGGAGATCGAACCTGGGTTGGCCACATGCAAGGCAAACACCCTACCTGCTGTACTATTGCTTCAGCCCCTGTTTCCTCAATTTTAAAAGCACATATGTAACATGCACGAAAAGAAATGCATTGTCTCTTATAATTGAAAACTTCCATAATAGAGTGGGCTTCAGGTAGGGCTTGATCCTGCAGGCCATGTCACCAAGATGACGGCTTTGATATACACTCACATATATGTGCCCACCCACTTCACCCTCACATTTTGGCGTGTTCCTTTGTGCCATACATAGTGGAATCCCGTTTCAAAATTGCAGGCCCAGGGGCCAGAGACATAGCTCGACAGAGGGAGTGTTGCATGCAGTCTTCATGTAGGAGTCCTGAGTTTGGTCCCTGTACCACCTGGTCCCCTGAGCACTGCTGGGAGTCATCCCTGAGGAATAGTCCCCAAATACCGCTGGCTGTGGCCGCCAAACCAGCATCCGCAGCTTAGAGGTTCTTATCCCAGACATCCTTCAGAGGTTCTGGGGAAAGACCACCGTCCTCATGTAGCTTATATTCTTGTTTTATTTTGGTCTTGGGGGCCACACTGGAAGTTTGTTCAGTGTGGGGGCAACTCCCAGCTCGGTGCTTGAGGGTTGTTCCTGGCAGTGCATGGGGACCTGCATATGGGAATCAGACTAGGGCGGCCTTTTGAGCTACCTCTCTGGCCTGTGGCTCCAACAAGGAAAAGACAACTGACCAGGAAGTAGGACAGAAGCAGAGAGAAGTGGCAATGGGCCTCGTGGGGGGGTGGCAGAGAGGGCCTTCCTGAGGAGCGACACCCTGAATGCAGCGGGGAGAGGGTGGTGGTCTGGGAACTTCACCCCTTTCGTTGTCCCCCTGCCCTCCCCACAGCCCCACGAGGATTGAGATACCTACCCTGAGGTACCCCCAGGGAACCCTGTGTGGGAACACCTTTGAGAGCTGCCGGCCAGAAGGTCTCCAGGGGTCCTCCAGGTTCTCAGCAGCGTCAGCTTGCAGGGCCCCCTGCAGATCTGTAGTGGAGGCCTTGGTGGTCCCAGGATGGCAGGGACATGCCACTCACACACCATCCCCTGGGCTCTGCTTCCTCTTCAGGGCGGGCTGGCAAGTGTCCCAACATTTTGGTGGGTCTTTGCATCGTCACCTGCTTCACAGACATGCACTGCCCAGCTGGAAGAAAGTGCTGCAAGTCGGGCTGTGGCCGCTTCTGTGTCCCGACAAATCTGCTCCCGGAGCAGTCTGAACCCCAGTGGGACCGCCCAGTTGGTGATGATGAGTTAGGTGAGTGTCACCCAGGGTCCCCAACAGCAGTGGTTTCTCTGCGCTGGGCCACATGCAGGCTTAGGCGCTGGGTGGGGGACTTGGGAGCGTCCAGATGGCCTTTGTTCCCTCCAGTGTCTAGCTGGAGCCCCAAAAGATCACATGCCCCTGATACGGACTGCGCGTGTGGGGGAAGGGGTGTGCGGGGGAGGGGGCTTACAGGTGTCCCAGCAAGTGTGGCCCCCAGGGGAGGGCTTTCTGCTCAGAGGATTTGTTCTGGATGCTAAAATCCAGAGGGTGGAAAGCTCCAAGAACATCTGGACAAGTGTGAGCTAAGGACGGATGGGGGTGAGGTGCGGGGAGGTGGGCGTGGGTGGGTGAAAGACCAGACAGATTTTCTTTTTTTAAATTAAAAACATTTTTATTATTGAATCACCGTGAGATACAGTTATAAGCTTTCCTATTTGAGTTTCAGTCATGCAATGATCAAACATCCATCCCTCCACCAGTGCACATTCTCTACCACCGAAGTCCCCAGTGTACTCCCCTTTTCCAACCCTCCCCCTACCTCCAAGGCAGACAATTTCCCCCATATTCTCTCTCTACTTTTGGGCATTATGGGTTAGCAATACAGATACTGAGAGGCTATCACATTTGGTCCTTTATCTACTTTCAGCACACATCTCCCATCCTGAATGATCCCTCCAACCATCACTGACTTAGTGATCCCTTCTCTATCCCAGCTGCCTTTTCCCCCAGCTCATGAGGCCGGCTTCAAACTATGGGGCAATATTCTTGGCCCGTGTGTCTACTGTCCTTGGGTGTTCATCTCCTATTATTTTATTTCATATTCCACAAATGAGTGCAGTCCTTCTATACCTGTCCCTCTCTTTCTGACTAATTTCACTTAGCATGATACTCTCCATGTCCGTCCACGAATAAGCAAATTTCATGACTTCATCTTTCCTAACAGCTGCATAGTATTCCACTTCGTAGATGTACCAAAGATTCTTTAACCAGTCATCTGTTCTCGGGCACTCGGATCAGACAGACTTTCTTTGGCTTCCCAAGCTGTGCTCAGGGGACCAAGAGCCCCTCACCAATGAGGCCAGGTGGTGCCGGTGGGCCCAATGATACCGGGGTCTCCAGGGCTGCATCTAGCAGTGGGGGGGCTAGATGTGGGGCCTCAAACATGGGGCCTTGTGTGTGAAGTGTGTGCCCCAGACCCGTGAGATGTCTCTCTCGGAGACGGAAGGCTGGGATGGCGACCCGCTGTCTTCAGTGCCGCCCATGTCTCAGAGCTGGAGCTGTCTTAGGCCTTTGAGAGCAGGAGATGCCACTTTGGTCCAGGTGGGAGGGAAGAGGCAGGTGCCTGGAGTCAGGAGCCCACAGCGTTAACTGCTATTTCTTCTTACAGGCACCCCAACACCTTCATTGTCCTAAGCTTTTTGTCCAAGTAGCCTGTGGCAGCCGCCTGGATGGAAACTGTCTCTGGACCGTGACAGCAAGTCTCACCCCACTCTCTGGCTTGGCTTCTGGCCTGCCATGCTGGCTGACACCAATTGCTTTTCCCCAATAAAGGCTTGTGTGGACACCATAACATGTGTGTTGTTTGAGGGTTAGGGAAACGGTGAGGAGGGAGATGGCCTGGGAGTGCAGGTGGGATTCAGAGGGGGCTGAAGGAGGGCTGAGTGGAGGAAAACCAGAGATTCTCTCTCTGGCCCACGGGGACATAGGGTGCCCTCTGGGACCCTCTCCCCGATGTCTTCTCGGAGGACACAGGCTGCAGTGGAGCTGGGTGGGTGGCTTGTTGGTGGCAGTGACTGATCTCCTGCCGCTGGCTTGAGCCTCAGTTCCAGGACACTGTTTGTCCCTCTAGGTAGCCTGACTCTCGAGAGGGCGTGTCCTAAGATTCTTGGGACCATAATTTAAGAAAACGGTTTTGCAAGTGTAAAATAGTGAGTCATATTTCGTATCTTGGAGAACCTTGCTGTCATCATAGACATTCTTTTAACAAATATAGCAATTGCTCATTTATTTACTGGGTCATCTTTGGTTGGACACTCAATCTTTTTTTTTTTTTAATTTTTATTAGTGAAACACCATGAGGTACAGTTATAGGTATAACTTACAAATTTTTGTGCTTGGGTTTCGAGTATACAATGATCAAATACCCATCTCTCCACCAGTGCCCATTTTCCACTACCACGGATCCCAGTATCTCTCCCATCCCCATCCCCCCATCCCACCCTGCCTCTGTGGCAGGGAATTGCCTTTTGTTCTCTCTCTCCTTTTGGGTTGCAAAAGGAGGCATTGAGGGACACTCAATCTTTGTACAAATATATCTCGCCGACTTATGCAGGCAAATCTGGGTTGCCTGTTTTTTCAAACTTTAGATCGTGGCACCGTGATTTACTATAGTGTTAAGTGGTGTTCAGGCAAACAGTGCTCCACTCCAAGCCTCCCCCCGCCCCCCAGTGCCAAGTCCCCTCCGCTACTTCCAGTGCTCCCCCCATTTTTCCCACCCCTTGGCAAACTCAGTTCTATAAGCTGACTCTCTGGGTCTGAGAACATCAGTTATTTTCCTTTCCCATTCCCTTTCTATGTTTCTTTAAAGCCACATGTGAGAGAGATTAATATTATTATTATTATTTTTTTCTGGGGGCTGGAGTGATAGCACAGCCGGTAGGGCATTTGCCTTGCATGTGGCCGACCTGGGTTTGATTCCTCCATCCCTCTTGGAGAGCCCTGCAAGCTACTGAAAGTATCCTGCCTGCTCGGCAGAGCCTGGCAAGCTCCCCGTGGTGGATTCGATATGCGAAAACCAGTAACAACAAGTCTCACGATGGAGATGTTACTGGTGCTCGCTTGAGCAAATCAATGAACAATGGGAGGACAGTGCTACAGTGCTATTATTTTTTGGGCCACCTGGGAAAGCTCAGGATTACTCCTGACTCTGACTGGAGAAGCCTTATGGGGTGCCTGAGATTAAACCCAGGATGGCCACATGCAAGTTCCTGCTGTACAATCACTCTAAGCTCAAACATGACTGTTTTGTGATGAAGTGTGCTATTTTCCTCCAGGCTGACCTATGTATCAGCAGGTTTTATTTACAGGGGAGAAAGAGAGAATGCTTTTTGGGTAATGCGTTGTCTGGGTTCAAGGACATTGGTATTTGTATTTTGGTTTGAGGAGCCAGAGAGACAGTACAGGAGTTAAGGTACTTCACAGACAGTAGATCCTGGTTCGATCATCAGCCCTGGAAGGTCCCTGAGCATTGAACACTGCTCGAGAGACCCCTGAGCAAGAGAGCTGGGACAGTCCTCAAGTATCGCAGGGTGTAGCTCTACCCTTATCTCCCAATTTGCATGGAGGACCCCTTCATACTCTCTCGTGATTCTTTACTCCCAGCTGTGGGTGGGGGCTCCCTGCTCTTACATCCTGACCATCAATTTTAGCTCTTCATTTGTTCGATATAGCTCTGTGTCTGATCTGAGTCATAACCAGAGTGCCAGTGGCCCCAGGACTGGGTAATGAGATGGGATGAGGGGACTGAGTGAGGACTCCAGGTGTGTTTGGAGTGGCAGGGGGCCTCTGGGATGGAGTCCCATTGGCGCTGGGTAAAAGGTAAAAGGTAAAGGCCCTCCCGTTGATCATCGATTTGCTCGAGCGGGCCCAGTAACGTCTCCATTGGAGAC
>JAOXYA010104615.1:0-10782 GCA_028565675.1 Sorex palustris | reverse complement strand
TAATTAGACTAATTTTGTGATTTTGATAAATCTTTTATATTATATTTTATATATATAAATAACGTGGTCTGGAGGAATAGCACAGTGGTAGAACATTTGCCTTGCATGCGGCCAACACAGGTTCGATTCTTCCACCCTTCTTGGAGAGTCTGGCAAGCTACCGAGAGTATCTTGCCCTCATGGAAGAGCCTGGCAAGCTACCCATGAAGTTTCAATATGCCAAAAAAAGTAACAAGTCTCACAATGGAGACGTTACTGGTGCCCTCTTGAGCAAATTGATGAACAACAGGACAGTGCTATATAAAACACATTTTTATTTAGTAATTACTTGTCCTGTACTGTACATTACTTAAGTATGTTTGACTATTTTCTACTGAGGTATTTAGATTATTGTCTCCTAGAATTTTACATATTCTGTATTATGAATATTTTTATTTTTTTAAATTCAAGCACTGTGATTTATAGAATTATTGATGGTTAATATTTAGGCATATAATGTTTTAACATCAATCTCACTACCAGTGTCAACTTGCCTCCACCAGCATTCCCATATTACTTTTACCCTAAAGTTCAACCCATATTACTTTTACCCTAAAGTATGTCAATTCGACAGGTACATTACAAAGTTTCAGTGTTTGCAGCTTATTTAAGCTAGATTACAATTTTTATAAGAATTATAAATATTATCCCAGAGTATATCTTCTATAATTTTTCTAGAAGTTTATTTCACTTTAAATCCCATTGCCTATAATACTTTATATTATAGTTTCCTATTTAAAAAATAATTTCTAGAAATAACGTCATGAAGTATTTTTATGTGTTTCTCGACAGCTAATTTTTTTGCTTTTTACACCCGAGTCTCTGATTTACTTGGATATGATTTTAGTTTCATGTGTCAAAAAACGTGACTATCACATATAAGTTTTCCATATGTAGGTAGAGTGTTTTTATTGCCTATAGGATGCTTGCCATCTGTCCTCATTAGAGACATACTTTTTTCCGGTCCCAGTTTTCCAGGCTTATATGTGAACCATAATCTCACTGAATAACTCCAGTGAATGAAGCAGAGTAAAAAGCAATAATTGAGATTTAAACCAAAATAGATTTATCATTTCTATGTAACCAGAATTGAAGGCCAATTATTTCTGTAACAAATTACATAATTTTCTTAATGTGAATTGTTCATGTGTAATGAGTCCTTAGCTTTGCCTACACTAATTTACTTCAGTATTTGTTCTTCATAAAAAGAATTTTAATAAACAGTCCAAGATATATTCTCCTTGATTATAGGATTCTGGCAAGGGTACACTTTAGAAATAAACTTCAATAGATCAAAAAAAAGTGAATCATGAGTGAGTGAGGTCTGATTGACTATTTGCCAGGTAAGTTATAACCTGCAGACTGAGTATTTCAGCCTAACAGTTATCAGTTTCTGAGCAATGTGTAATCCATGAACAGACACTCTGAAATATTAACTGCATCACAAAAGTCTTGGAAAGCAAATGATTTTAGTGCACTATGCATATTGTGCACTGTTCAACTTTATCTCGGAGAGAGGAACTAGGTGGTTATAAAAACAACTTCCCTTGTTTATGTATTCATAAATTTCTGTAAGCCTGCTATGACTGTGCTACTATTCTGAACAACAAAATCGAGCCAAGTATTGTTTGCACTAAGCTAGTTTTGAATTCTTTAAACATTGGATATTAATTTAAATGGATTTTAGTTTAAATGAGAATGACCTGATTTAGTAAATGAGAAAGTCTTAGTATTCATATAGATTCTTGAAAAAGGATTTTTAGAGCCCCTTAAATTAAATAAATTGTGCCAAATAGTGATTGTTTTTATGTTTTTTGGGGGGTATTTGGGGGTTACCCAGCTGTACTCAGGGCTTACTCCTAGTGGAGTGCTCAAAGACTGGTGTGAGCTCTGGGACTGAATGGAGTGTCAGGACTTCACCCAGAGTGGTCATGGGCAAGGAAAGTGCACTACTTGATCCACTATCTCTCCAGCCCACATGTGTGATTGGTATTTGGGTGGGTCTCACCTGAAAGTGCATAGGGTAACTGCGTCTGTGCCTGGGTGCAAGCCATGTGGTGTCAGGAAATAAATCTGCACAATATGTATTTAGCCCATTGAACTAACTCTTTCTTTCACTTCAGTCATTACATTTAATCCTTTTCTATTAATGCCCTTTGTTGTCATTTCATCTAAGAAAAAAGGTTTCATTGGCATCAAACTTTTTGCTGTTTAGAATCAGACAAATGTAATTGCTACATGACTTCAGGTTTAATTTTTCCAGCCTACTGTCTTCCACACTTAGATTCTAGATTACTTTTGTATTTTCTTTTTTAGGGGGATTCCCTCAAGTGCTCAGAGGGATTTTTGACCAACCTCAGCCAACAATGTTAGGTGTACAATGCAAGGGACCAAGGATATGGTGCTCATAAAATCCTGTCATGTCAGAGATTTTGTATGTTGCCCTGTGGTTCTGGGGAACCTCTAGGTCCATGTTCAGTTGTGTACTGGGGACTGTGTTCGGTGATACTAGAGCTAGGGTCAGTTGCTTTCTTTGTGAAGGTGACACTGTCACTGTCACTGTCCTCCTGTTGTTCATCAATTTGTTCAAGTGGGCCCGGTAACATTGTGAGACTTGTTACTGTGTTTGGCATATTGAATATGTCACGGGTAGCTTGCCAAGCTTTGCCATGTGGGCAAGATATTTTCGGTAGCTTTCCAGGAAAGCTTCCCCCTTCTCTGAGAGGAGCAGAGGAATCGAACTCGGGTCGCCTTGTAGGCTGCGTGCAAGGCAAACGCCCTACCCACTGTGCTATTGCTCCAGCCCTAGTCGCCCTGTAATATCAGCCCTGATTATTTTTCTACCATTTTCCCACTTGTTTCACTTCTCCCTTGTGTCTTTTTTTATTTTTTAGTCATTTTTAAAATTTTTTTCCTTTTTGAGTCACATCCGGTGATGCACATGGGTTACTTCTGGCTCATGTACTCAGGAATTACTCCTGTAAATGGTCAGGAAACATATAAGATGCTGGGAATCAAACCCTGGTCAGCCGAGTGCAAAACAAATGCCCTATCCACTATGCTATCTCTCCAGCCCCCACTTTTGCCTTTTTTTTTTTAATATGCTACACACTTCATTTTGGTGAACGAAAGTTGACACTGGTGATCAAATTGGTGTTTTAACATCCTATTCCTGAAGGACAACTATGGATATCTTTGTAAATCATGGAGCCTTAATAAATATTTTTTGTTTTAATTGGGTGATCATACCCTGAGCTGCTCAGGGCTTTTTCGTGGCTCTGTTCCCCGGGATTACAATTGGTGGGTTTAGGGGACCATAGTTATGCTGGGCAATTGCCCTCCCCACTGTAATATCTCTCTGGATGAAAGCTGTTTTAAAAATGTAAATCCAAATATGATTTCTTAATCATATGTGAATTCATTGAAACATGATATGCAAATTAAATTGTATATTAACACCAATTAGAACATATAAAAATAGAATATACCATGTAAAGTCAAAGATGTTTTAAAAAAATTGTACCACTATTTATTGACGGAAAGAAATAGAACAGTGAAACTACTATGGAAAACATTATGGTAGGTATTCAAACTACTAAACAAAATACCAGACAAAATGTACAAATTCATGAGGTTTGAGCAATTGTAATTCTAAGTACAAATAAAAAATGATTGAATATATTCTTATAGAGATATATTTACAGCAATATTCATTGAAACATCATATACAATTTATGCAAGATCAAAGCAAATATTGATTGGTTAATAAACATATAAACAAAAAAAAAAGAAGCGTGTGCTTGATGCTACGGGGGCGTAAGTGTTCAAGGCACAGACAGGTAACAAATATCCACCACACACAATAGCGGCATTAGGGCCTTGTGAGCCAGCATCCCTGTAAATCAGTCTCCAAAGGTAGCCAGAGAAGTAACAGGAGATGTCTAAAGGTTATTCAATTTTTTCACTCGAAATTTTCAATCTGTTTCCAAGTGAATTTTCACCCTTTGCAGGCGATGAATGCACTGGGCTGCGGAAGAGGCTATGGCCTTTCTACTGTACACTGACCCGGCCAGTCTGGGTTGGACCCGCAGCGAGGGCCAGGAGGGGGGCTTCTGGGAGGTAACTAGGTCCCGATGAAGTCGGGAGGAGACTTTTGCATGCACGAGGGGCAACACCTCTCGTCTTGGCTTCTGTGAGGAGGAAAGAGGCTCTGGAGGATGTGCCCCTGCCCCGGGCCCAGCCCTCCAGCCTCCAGAACTGAAACATTCATGCCACCCACTCTGTAGTTTCTTACAGGTAGCCGAAGCTGGCTGTCGCGTGCCTCAGTTGCCTGTTTTGTCTTTGAATGAGAATCAGTCTAGGCCATCACTATGCAGCTGAACTACCACAAGTGGACTTGAAAATCCAGAGTGCCCGGAGTGGAGAGCCTCACCCTTCAGTCTCAATGGTCCCACACACGCGCCCGAGAACACGACATTTATTTTAACAAGCGGCCAGAGTCAGCCTTGCGCGTGGGGCTGCCCTGTGAGCGCCAAGCGCAGACACACAGACATTCCCCCACACAAAACCTCTTTCAGCGGCATCCGAAAGAGAATGTTTTCTGCATGTGTCACTCCTCGGGCCCGCGCCTCCAGCACGCTTCTCGTTCTATGTAATTAGCTCCGTGCCAAGACCGAGTCCGCTTCATAATAAATCCCTTGACCGCACTCGCTGCAGCCTGGCGAGGCTGGAAAGGCTCTATTCACGCGGCAGAGAACAAGGCGAGGCCTGAGCCCTCACGCGGCACGAGCTGGAGCCAGCACGCTGCATTTCAGCCGCCTGAGAGGGCGCAGGCAGGCAGGAAAACACAACCTGCCGGGGACGATGAGAGGGGAGTGACAGACACTCTTGGGGTTCATTTCTTCTTCCCCTCCTGAATCTCCTTCCTAAGCTGGTCCCTTGACCCACCCTCCAAACCCACCCAGCGCTCCGTCACCTAAGACCAGCACGGAGATGAAACCCAGAGTCCACCCGTGTCCGAGCAGTGGCCACTGCGGTCAGCAGAAGCCCGCATTCCTGTGCAGGTTTGCAAGCACGGAGGCCCCCGATACACAACGGCTGCCTGGCTACTATGATGACCCAACAGCAGCATGAATGCATACAGGTCCGGGTGGGCGTACAGGGAGCAGCCAAGCTCCCTCTGTTCACACCGAACCGACAATCAAACCTGTGGGCTGTGATGACCACCGTTGTGGTCACTGAGGTCATCAGCATGCAGAGCGGAAGCAGAGGAGCTTATTTTATTTTATTTTATTTTATTTTTTGCTTTTTGGGTCATACCCAGCGTTGCACAGGGGTTCCTCCTGGTTCATGCACTCAGGAATTACTCCTGGCAGTGCTCAGGGGACCATACGGGATAATGGGAATTGAACCCAGGTCAACCGCGTGCAAGGCAAACACCCTACCCGCTGTGTGCTATTTGGTCCTCAGTTTGTTCGCCTTGGAAACGGAGTCAGTCCTGAGTTCTTGTGGCTGGGAGAGAAAGCAGCAGTTAGGCTCAGGGGCATGGCCAGCCTGCGTCCACTCTGGGGGGACTCTGGGCACACCTGGTCCCCCGAGCACTGCTGGTGCAGCCCAGAGGCCCAGCACCATGGTGGCCTGAGAACCAGGTAGGGCGGGGCCTATGGGCACCACCCTCCAGGCCTCGGGATGAAAACCCAATTTGCCCAGAGCCACCTAGACCTCCAGCCTCAGCACCACCTGGACACAGCCCCTGTCAGACCCTCACTCCTTCTGTCCTTCCCTGCACGTTAATCCTGGAATGACCATTCTGCCTTGGTACATTAGCTGTTCCTCCGACCAGCTGAGCTTAAGAACTTTATTGTTATCTCTAAAATGATACTAATCTTAGGGTTGGCTTATCAGAATGGATTTTCCTTCGTGTGCACTTAAATATTCAGAGAATCAAAGAGATTTCCCAAAAAGCCACCTTGGAATATAGTTTTAAATGTTTGTTCCGATGATTATTTTTTTTCCTCTTCATAAAGTCATAAGCTACAAACATTATGTTTTCATTATCTGTTCCCACCAGTTTCCATGTGGGCACTGTGTCCTCACTAACCACGTGGTAGTTTTCCTGAACTTTATGTGCCTCTTATTAATTTTCATCTCAGTCTATTCTCCTTTGGGTGCTTTGTAATTTATCTTTATTTTAAAAATATGTTTATCTTTTCTTCCATTTATTTCCTGAGTACAATAATGCCCTTTTCTTCTTGCTTTTTACATTTGTTTTTTGTTTTAAAATTTCTGGTTAGGGGCTGAAGCAATAGCACAGTGGGTAGGGCGTTTGCCTTGCACACAGCCAACCCAGGATCGATTCCCAGCATCCCATGTGGTCCCCTGAACACCGCCAGGAGTAATTCCTGAGTGCAGAGCCAGGAGTTAACCCCTGTGCATCACCAGGTGTGACCCAAAAAGCAAAAAAAAAAAATTCTGGTTAAAGATATGCTTGCAAATACTTAAACATAAAAAGGCCTAAACTGAATTAATTATAATTACTGAGTTCTGACAACACATCTGATTCTTTCTGCACACATTCTCTCCTGCTCAGTGGATGCTATGGAGAACAGATACTCTGCTCCACGCCAAGTCATAGAGGTGATTTCTCTGAAAACTCACTCCCTGATTCTCTTAAGGTCCATCCCTCTTGGACCTTATAGACATTTAGTGTGTCTTTATTCTCCCTTGGTTCCTTTGTGAGCTTGGAATTTATTTTGGTGCTGTTTTCTGCCAGTCTGGCAAGGCCCAGGCCTGAACTGCATTATTGTCTGGTTGATGTGCCAATTCATTTATTTGATTTGATGGTAGAGGAAATTCGTCCAGACTTGGCAGGTTGTAAGTCTTCCAGGATTTTGGGTTTTTTTTATATAACCCAAATCTACCCCTCCTCTCCTGCTTTCACCTTCAACTATCAACCCCCCCAATAGCCAAAGATCCCTTCTTCCTTTTCACCTTTTTTTTCCTTGAATCTTCCTGAAAAGGCCTGTATTCAGAGGTGTGTCTCTGAGACCCTGGTCTGGCCCTGGACATAGCAGGCACTGAGATCCTTCCCTGCATCTTACTCCAAGGTAAGCAGCTTCATTTTTTACTGTTTTCAGTTGTGGTTTCATTTAACCTGGGTGGTTCCACTTAACCTTCTACCCGGGGTCCCTACAAGCGTGCCTCCTCCCAGCGGGCAGTGATCTGAGTCAGCTCATCCCTAGGTTGCTCCGAGGGGTGACTGCAGCGTGAGTGAGTGAGGGGCACCACGAGAAGGAAGGAGGTGCCATCCTGCCTCCTCTGCCCTCAGCTCCTGAGGGCTGCAAACGTGCACAGAAACTTGGCAGCTGTGAGCTGACTCCATGCCACTTGGGGGAGAGGTCTGGGGCCATTGCTCACTGCCTTTTGTCTTCAGCTACTTGGAGGGTTCAGGGTTCATTTTCAACACATTTTCCACAACTGTGACGAAAAGACGCCTTCAACAGTTTACAGCAGTTTCCAATCCAGCCAGCACACCCTGACTCCAGCACCTCTGCCCACTGACGTGGACCCTGCGTGGTCAGCCGATAGCCAAGACCTACCCTCCAAAGTCTCCCTGAGAAGGTCCATGTGTAAACGTCTCCTCGTAACTCAGCTAATTTTAGCTTTGAAAAAAAATTAAGTAATGCCTTCTATGTGCAAAAGTTGGGAATCGATCCATTTTTCTGAATATTTCACCCAGCAAAAATGTAGGGACCTTGTTTAACCTGCATTCTTGGTATGAAGGAGCCATTGCTCTTCTTTTGAACGTGTTTTTAATGAAGGGGTGATGCATGTTCACAATGTCTACACACCTCGTGCAAACAACTTGGTTGTTTGCGGGATTCACACCCAGGGTCTAGGGTCTGTGCAGTGCGTGGGCCCAGTTCAGGGTCTGTGCAGAACACCCGTGGGGAGGCAGCCCCCGGAGCACGTGCCACCTGCTGCCGCCCCTCCCCCACCGGGCCCTGCCCGACAACCCTCTGACAGAGCACAGTTCCTCTACTCTCAGTCTGCACTAAGGTCTCAGCCCGTCCTCGTCCGCGGTGCTCGGTGTGAAGACGCAGCCGCGGCAGCTCTCCCCTGGCCTCCCCGGGTTCCTGGCACTGCCGCTGTGCACACAGCCCCAGCCTTGCTCCTGCTCCTCTCTGTCCACTGGTTCTTCCTGCAGGCGTGCCATTCCCTCTGCCATTCCATTTGCCAGGCTGGTGCGATAGCACAGCGGGTAGGGCATTTGCCTTGCGCACAGCCGACCCAAGTTTGATTTCTCCGTCTCTCTCAAAGAGCCCGGTAAGCTACCGAGAGTATCTTGCCCGCATGGCAAAGCCTGGCAAGCTACCTGTGACGTATTCGATACGCCAAACACAGTGACAACAAGTCTCACAATGGAGATGCTACTGGGCCCGCTCGAGCAAATCGATGAACAACGGGAGGACTGTGCTACCGTGCTACAGGGCTACATTCCATTTGCCAGATTCCAAGATTAGGGAAGGCTACTGCAGGCGGCCAGGCGAGGTCACTGAGGACTGTGTGCACGGTTCCCCTCCATTGTCCTGGATGAAACCGAAACTGCACAGGTTTGAGCAACAGCACAGCAGTGTGTGTTCACCCTCCGTGACCAGCCCAGCGTCCATCCCCGGCACCCGTACGGTTCCACCAGCAGTGACCTGAAGTGTCCTGGGTGCAGAGCCAGGAGTAAGCACTGAGCGCCACTGGGTGTGGCCCAAGGCTGGTGTGATAGTACAGTGGGTAGGGCATTTGCCTTGCACTCGGCCGACCGGGGTTCGATTCCTCTGCCCCTCTCGGAGAGGGGCAAACAATCAATCGAAAAATCCCGACTTCACACCTGCCACCTCCTCCCCGCTGCTGGGGAAGGACCCAGGTACGGGGGCAACAGTGATGTGAGACGTCACCTGCCCAGCTCACCAGGGGTCTAGAGGCACCGTCAGCTCCTGAGAAGCTTGCTCTTCGCTGAGCAAGGAAAGGCAAACCTTCCAGAGAATTCCTAAGGCCTGGAAAAGCCCATTCCGGTCGTGCTGAGCGAGAGCTGGGGGCTCAGCCCAGCCCCAGGGACGTGGCAAGTCTCAACACTCTGATGTCACTGGACTTCTCAGAGAGGGTCTGATGGAGACAGGGAGCTGGGGTAGTCGGGGGCAACTCGCCTGTCGGGAGCCAGGGACTGCATGCCTCCTTTCCCCCGGGATGCACCCAGAGAAGATGCCCACCAGCGTCGACTTACACAGGCGATGCTGCCGCTTTCCTCCATGTTCAGAAGTCAAGGACCCTGACCTCGATGGCCCTAAGCTCCCAGGACTTCCTTCCCAGCAGGAACAGCACCTGGGACCGGGATAGCTCCCTCCGTTCCCTCGAGTCACTGTCACTGTCACTGTCCTCCCATTTGTCATTGATTTGCTCGAGCAGGCCCAGTAACGTCTCCATTGTGACACTTGTATTTGGCATATCGAATATGTCACAGGGAGCTTGCGAGGATTTGCCCTGTGGGTGAGATACTCTCGGTAGCTTGCTGGGCTCTCCGAGAGGGGCAGAGGAATCGAACCCAGGTCGGCCGAGTGCAAGGCAAATGCCCTACCCACTGTGCTATCACACCAGCCTTCAAGTACCCCGCTTTGTTCCTTGGGTGTGTGGGGGCTCCGGGCATCCCTGGGCGGTTCCATCAGATGAGTTTGCCCACTCTCCCAGAGTCTGGCCCAAGTCCGATTCTCTGACTGTGACAGCGGCCTTTCTGTCCACACTGTGCCATGGCCTCTCCTGTCTGGACCCCGCGGGCAGGACTCCGGGAACCCAGCAGCCACAGCTCGGTGTCGGCTGTTCCTGGCACCTCTCTGGGTTCCTGGTGGTACCACCTCTTTGGCGTTTGTATGCCAAGAGCCTGGCTTTGTTCTCAACCTGGCATCCCTTGGTTCCTCCGTCACAGGTCGCGAGATGGCGTAAGGCCAGGGGCAGCCCCGAACCCCCTTCCCTCCCCTGCCCCTTCTTCCTGCTTCTGCTCCATCCTGATTTCCTCAGTTCACTGACTCAAGAAAAGCGCCGGGAGGGGCGGATGTCCAGAGCGCCGCCTTTCCTTGACTTCTTGGTTCTTACCCAAGTGACCATTTCCGGCTGCCATTGTCACACTGGCCCCCTCCCTACCCCAACTGCCTTCTTCTCCCCCGGCACTTGAGCCCGGCTTCCCAGCGTGGGCCAGTCCTCCTGGCCCTTGTCTCTACTGTCCTTGGGCGTAGCCTCCTGTTATGCTACTTGACATCCCACAGACGAGAGCCGTCAACCTGGGCCTGCCCCTCTCCTTCCGGCTCGGTTCTCTCAGCACAATCCTCTCCATGTCTTGGAGCTAAACGGGACTTCAGACCTTCATGGTGGTGAAATCGATCACCTCTTTTGCCACAAAAATCAAAATTAAAAAAGCTCTTAAGAAGTTAAAATATTGGGGCTGGAGCAATAGCACAGCGGGTAGATCGTTTGCTTTGCAAGTGGCTGACCCGGGTTCAATTCCCAGCATCCCATGTGGTCTCCTGAGCACCACCAGGAGTGTTTCCTGAGTGCAGAGCCAGGAGGAACCCCTGTGCATTGCCGGGGATGACCCAAAAAGCAAAAAAAAATCTTAAGAAGTTAAATGCCAAATACCAGTAACAATGAGAGTCTCATTCTCCTAAAGAGCTTTCAGGGCTAGGATGAAGGAGACGTTACTGG
>JAOXYA010104572.1:0-10783 GCA_028565675.1 Sorex palustris | reverse complement strand
TTAGGTATGTGGGAAACACACCCACAAACCACCTCCAGCTCAGCTATATAATTGGAGGCATGGCCTCTCTGGTTCCTCATCGAACTGCTTAACGGCCATGATCCCAGAGACTCAGAAACAAATCTCAAAACCCAATAGCTTTTGGCAGAAATGTGTTCGGTCCCTGCAATAGATTACCGGGGCTGGGCCAACCCAGGTGGAAATAGGTTTTGAACCTGGGCCTGTCCCCCTTGATGACCCAGTGGCTGCTATCCTCCAGAGGCCACTAGACAGTCAGGTTTGGGCCCACAGTGATGAGACAAACAGGGCCTCATGGGACAGGGGTGGAGCCGGCCCTTTCCTCCCCACCCCAACGAGACCCTGAGTCACCGCCCACAAACGGCCTCTCTGGCTCCTGATCAAGCTACTTAATGTCCATGATCCCAGAGATTCAGAAACAAATCTCGAAACCCAGTGGCTTTTAGAAGAAATGCATCTGGACCCTGCAGTAGTTTACTGTCGCTGAGCCACCCCAGGGGGGAAAGGGTGTTGTCCCTCTGCCTGCTCCTCCTTGGCGGTTCGGTAGCTGCATTCTGCCAGAGGCCATTGGACAGTCAGGTTTGGGCCCACAGTGACAAGACATGTGGGGCCTCACAGGTTGGGGGTGGAGCCGGCCCTTTCCTCCCCATCCCAACAAGACCCCGAGTTGACCTCTCTGGCTCCTGATCAAGCTGTTTAATGGCCATGATCCCAGAGACTCAGAAAACAAATCTTGAAACCCAGCGGCTGATGGCAGAAATGTGTCTGGTCCCCTGCAGTAGGTTACCAGTGCTGGGCCAACCCAGGTGGGGTTTCATGCCTTGGCCTGTTCCCCCTGGCGGCCCAATGGCCGCCATCCTCCAGAGGCCACTGGACAGTCAGGTTTGGACCCGCAGTGACAAGACACGTGGGGCCTCATGGGATGGGGGTGGAGCTGTCCCTTTCCTCCCTGCCCCAATGAGACCCTGAGTCGCCACCCACGAATAGCCTTTCTGGATCCTGATCAAGCTGCTTAATGGCCATGATTCCAGAGACTCAGAAACAAATCTTGGAACCCAGCGGCTTTTGGCAAAAAATGCATCTGGACCCCGCAGTAAGTTACTGTCGCTGGGCCACCCCAGGGGGAAAAGGGTGCTGTCCCTCCGCCTGCTCCCCCTTGGCGGCTCAGTGGCCGTCATCCTCCAGAGGCCATTGGAGAGTCAGTTTTGGGCCCTCAGTGAGGAGACAGGTGGGGCCTCATGGGATGGGGGTGGAGCTGGCCCTTTCCTCCCCACCCCGAGTCGCCACCCACGAACAGCCTTCCTGGCTCCTGATCAAGCTGCTAAATGGCCATGATCCCAGAGACTCAGGAACACAGCTTGGAATCCAGCAGTTTTTGGCAGAAATCCCTCCAGATTTGTTAAAATTTCGGAATTTCAAAATCCCGTGGCCACTACTGCAGCCGCATGACATCATATGTTATTCATAACCAGCAATAGAAAACAAATGGTCTACTGTTGCCTTTTCGGCAGATCTGTGTGTTAGGGTAAAATCCCAAATAATAATGGTGGGTCTGGTGTCGAAATATTGAATGTAATCTAAGTAGAGACAGAGTAATGTGGAAATCATCTGCCCCACAGGTAGGGGGAGGGTGTGGGATGGGGATATACTGGGGTTTTGGGGGGTGGAGAATGGGCAGTATTGAAGGTACGGGTGTTTCATTGTATGACTGAGACTTAAACCTGAAAGCTTTGTAACTGCTCTCACGGTGATTCAATAAATAAAATTATAAAAAACGGGGAAAAAAGTATGGTGGAGTTCATGCACAATTCAATCAGCTAACCAGTGGCTGAATAAATAGCAGTACTCCTACAAAAAATAAATAAATAAATGGGACTATCTTCAACCAAGAAGCTTCTGCACCTCAAAAGAAACAGTGACAAAAATAAAAAGACAGTCTACAGAATGGGAAAGGATATTTACCCAATACCCATCTGATAAGGGGTTGATATCAAGGATATGCAAGGCACTGGTTGAACTCTACAAAAAGAAGACATCCAACACCATCAGAAAATGGGGTGATGAAATGAACAGAAACTTTCTCAAAGAAGATATCCAAATGGCCAAAATACACATGAAAAAATGCTCTTCATCACTAATCATCAGGAGATGCAGATTAAAACAACAATGAAATATCATCTCACAACTGGTACACATCAAAAAAGAACAAAAGCGACCGATGTTGGCGCGGATGTGTAGAGAAAGGGACTCTCCTTCACTGCTGGTGGAAATGCCAACTGGTTCAACCCTTTTGGAAAACAGTATGGGAGGTTCTCAAAAATATTAGAAAATGAGCTCCCATTTGACCCAGCAATACCACTTCTGGGAATATTTCCCAGAGAGGTAAAAGAGTATAGTAGAAATGACATCTGCACGTGTTTGTTCATTGCTGCACTGCTTACAATAACCAAAATCTGGAAAAAAACATCTGAGTGCCCAAGAATAGATGACTGGTTAAAGAAACTCTGGTACATCAACACAATGGAATACTATGCAGCTGTTAGAAAAATGAAGTCTGAAATTTGCATATAAAGTAGATCAACATGGAAAGTATTATGTAAGTGAAATGAGTCAGAAAGAGTGGGACAGACATCGAAAGATTGCACTCATCTGTGGAATGAAAAGTAACAGAATGGGAGACTAACACCCAAGAATAATAGAGTCAAGGACTAGGAGGTTTACTCCACGGCTTGGAATTGGCTTGGAATTGGCTTCAAATGCTGGGGGAAACGGCAGCTGAGGTAGAGAAGAGTACACCAAGTAAAGAGTGTTTGGCGGACCCACTCGGATTGGGAGATGTGTGCTGAATGTAGAGTATGGATCGAATACAATGGCTAGTCAAAGCCTCTATTGCAAACTACAATATCCAAAAGGACAAACAGAACAAAAAGGAATGCCTTGCCACAGAGGCGGGGTGAGCAGGAGGCGGATGGGATGGGGATGGTGGGAGGGATTCTGGGACCATTGGTGGTAGAGAATGGGCACTGGTGGAGGGATGGGTGCTCAATCAAAGTATGACTAAAACCAAGCACGAAAGTTTCTAAGAATGTAACTGTACCTCACGGTGATTCACTAATAAAAAGAAATTTTAAATAACCCTTAGATTTGGAGCTTTAAGAAAATATATTAGACCATGTACTACTACCAGTCAAAGTTTGCCAACACCCAGTTTTAACCAAATGAAAATATTTTAGTAGAATTGAACACAAATTCCTTGGGGTGAAGAAAATACTTGTAGTGGTTTTTTAAATTCATTTATTGAATCACCATGAGAACAATTATAAAGCTATCAGATTTAAGTCTCAGTCATACAGTGGCCACCATCCCTTCACCAGTGCATTATTTTCCACCACCAAGAACCCCAATATACCCCCCATCCCACCCCTCCCCTGTCTGTGATGCAGATGATTTCCACTGAACTCTTTCTCTACTTTGATTACATTCATTATTTCGACAAAAGATGCACCATTATTTTTATTTGGAATTTTCCCCTAACAATCAGATCTGCTGAAAAGGCATCATGAAATAATTTGTTTTCTATTGCTGGTTATGAAGACCAAGTGATGTTGTGAAGCCACGATCAATTTTGGATTTCTGATGTTTTACTAATTAAGTCTGGAGGGATTTCTGCCAAAAGCCGCATAGTTCCAAGATTAGTTTGTGTGCCTCTGGGGCCATGGCTGTGAAGGAGAGCCACTCATGTGGGGCAACTCGTGGTTTCGACGGGGCAAGAAGGATGTTCCTGTTCCCACAGTTGCCCTGTCACCGCCGGCTCATACTTAGCTGTCCAATAGGCTCTGAGACGGTGGCCACCATGCCGCCAGTGTATGGGGGGAAAGGCTGAAGGGACAGGGGAGGGGGGGGGGACACGGTGCCATAGCTTACTGCATAGTCCATTCATATTTCTGCCCAAAGCTGCTGGGTTCCAAATTAGGTCTTTGTGCCTCTGGGGCCATGGCTGTGCTGGAGAGCCATTCGTGGGGGACAACTCGTGGTCTTGGTTGGGCAGAAAACAGTAGTAGTATTTTTAATGAACTAAAATTTATTTAATCAATTCTAATTAATTTTGAAAAAGATCCATAAGTTGAAAAAGTTTAGCTATCAGAAAACTAAACAGATGCCACTTAATAAAACCTAAAAATTTCTTCCTAAACCCAGGAAAGAAAAAGGTGAAATTTATTGCCTTAAAATATGTACTGACATTCCACCTTTTTCCACCTGGGCAGCAAGATGAAAAGCCAGGTATGAACTGGCGGTGATGGGGCAACTGCAACGTCTTGAAGGGGGGCATTCCCGGACTGTCCTTCACGCCCTACTGAGGTCACAAGTTGTCCCCCATGAGCAGCTCTCCAACACAGCCATGGCTCCCGAGGCACAAGGACTTAATGCAGAGCCTGGCAGCTTGCAGCAGAAAAGTGAATGGACTATGCGTTAATCCACGGTAACATGCCTCCCCAGGAGGGAAGGGGTGTCGCTCCCTTTCGCCTTTTTCCCCCTGGGCAGCAATATGGTGGCCGCCTCAGAGGTTTTAGGAAAGCCAGATATGAGCCGGCAGTGACAGGGCAACTGCAACCTCATGGGAAGGGGGCTGTTCCCGGCTCATTCTTCACATCCTACAGATGTCAAGAGTTGCCCCGCTCAAGAGGCTCTCCAGCACAGCCATGGCTCCAAAGCCACAGAAACCAATCTCTTAATTATCTGGTTCTTGGCAGAAATTCCTTCAGGCTTAATAAGTAAAATATTAGAAATCCAAAATCATGCAGCATCATGTGGTTCTCATAACCAGCTGTAGAAAGCAAATTATTTCACAATGCCTTCTTGGTAATTCTGATTGTTGGGTGTAGACACTAAAAAAAGATGGTTCATCTTTTGTTGAGGTGGTGAATGTGATCAAAGTAGATGAGAATTAGAGTTCATCTGCCTCACAGGCATTGGGAGGGGTGGGAAGGGAAGTATACTGGGGTTCTTGGTGGTGAAAAATGAGTACTGGTAAAGGGAAAGGTGTTTGACCATTGCATTACCGAGACTTAAACCTGAAAGCTTTGTAACTTTTCCCACAGGAGAGCCTGGCAAGCTACCGAGAGTATTCGATATGCCAGACACAGTAAAAATAAATATAAAAATAAATAAATAAAATAAGAAAAACAGATGACTTGATTTTAAAGAAGTATCTCTCTCTACATATGTATGAATATAGAGAGAGAGAGATGCTTCTTTGTATAATACATATACATATTTTTTTAAAGAAATAGATTTTATTTGGAGGATTTTTAAGGTGTGGAGGAGGAGAGAGTGAGAGTAACGTACTCAAGAGAGAACACGGGCTTCTCCAAGGACGGAGAGAGCCCCTACACACATCCTAGCATTAGACACAAAAGCATGAAAGTACACATCTCAAGAGGGGAGATGCGGGCAATACATGTGCTCAGCCCACATGTGCTCGGCCACATGGGTGCAAGCAGCACGTGAGCTCAGACAGCATATGTGCACCTTTCCTTTGTTCAAGGTGGCCTTTATAGGTTTTCTCCAACCTGCCCCACATGGGCCCATTGCTAAGGAGGTTACCAGGGAGGTTGGGAGTGGTGATGGTCTTCTTTGGGCTGGATCACATTTTAATCAGATTAAGGGAGAGGTCTGAGGGTTTGAGGAACTTCATGGGGAGAGGTCCTATATCCTCAGGGTCTGCAATGGTCTTATCATGTCTTCTGCAAGGAGAATCAATCCTAGAATTCTTCTTCCATGAAACTTTGTTAATCCAGGTTTCATTGCCAAGGGCCTTTCCCTATCTACCTGCCTATATCAAACTCAGCAACCAAAATGGGGACTTTGAAAGGTCCCTTTGGACTCAGAGCACCCCAGCGGCAGGCCTCAGCACTGCAGGATACGCCCTGTCCGCTCCCCCAACACCGCCCACGTAACTCCTGTTTGCAAAATAAAACAGTTTTGGGGGACAGAGAGATAGTGCAGGGGGTGAAACACTTGCTTCAGAGGCGTCTGAAGCCAGTTCAGACCCAGGCAAGATGGGTCAGCCAGTCCCACCAGGAATGTGCCCTAAAGCACTGTCCTCCTGTTGTTCATCGATTTGCTCCAGCGGGCACCAGTAACGTCTCCATCGTGAGACTTGTTGTTACTGTTTTTGGCATATTGAATATGCCACGAGGAGCTTGCCAGGCTCTGCTGAGTGGGCAGGATACTCTCGGAAGCTTTCTGAGCTCTTTGAGAGGGTTGGAGGAATCGAACCGGCTCGGCCACGTGCAAGGCAAATGCCCTACCCGCTCTGCTATCACTCTGCCCACCCAGATACTCCGTCTCTAAAAGGGAAAGGGAGGAAGAGCAGCAGAAAAGTCCTGGCTCTGAGCACAGGCTTTGCATGAAGGAGGCCCAGGTTCAATTCCCGGTACCAGATGGTCCCCAAGCCCCAGAGTCGGGGGAAGGGGAGGGGACCCCGCCTCCTACACACCAAGCCAGGAGTGGCCCCCTGAGCACTGCCAGGAGTCTGCTAAGTCACGGATTGCTGGTTTCCGACTGTCTTGATACACTTCAAGAGCGCCATGGACTCTTGAGTCTGATTGCTAGGCTCCGGGGATCATTGAAATAGACTTGGAGCACTGCTAAGTGTTTGGAAATGAGAAACTGGGGAGGCGGTGGCCTCGGCTCTAGAGTGTCTACACGGCGCGTGGGTTATTTCAGAGCTTGGCTTGCGGCTATTTTTAAAGCGTGAGTTATTAGGAGCCTAGGTTCATGTTTTAACCGATTATGAAATTATGAAAATTAACCCATTATGAATATGGCTCAATACCAACATTTTAGTATTACTGCTATTTGGAAGAGCAATTTAAAGATGATTTTCAAAAAGCCATGTAATATTGGACTTTTTGTTTGATTGTTTGTTTTTAGATTTTTTTGGGGGGTCACACCCGGTGATGCACAGGGGTTATTCCTGGCTCATGCACTCATGTGAGATTTTAAAATTGGTCTCTGAAGTGCCTTGCAGGGTATGTGCTACCTAGCGTCAGCTCTGGGGTGGGTCTGTAATTTCTCCTGGCGGTGCTCGGGGGACCAGATGGGATGCTGGGAATCGAACCTGCTGGGAATCGAACTCGGGTCGGCTGCATGCAAGGCAAACACCCTACCTGCTGTGTTATCGCTCCAGCCCCTTGTTTGTTTATTTGAGCCACACCTGCTTGCTTCTGGCTCTACTCTCAGGAGTCACTCCTGGCTGACTCGGGGACCATGTGTGGTGCTGGGGTTCCAACCCAGGTCAGCCATGTGCAAGGCAAGTGCGCTACCCACTGTGCTATCTCTCTGGCCCCAACTTTAAAAAGAAACTTTCTTCCCACCCCACACCCCTTCCCTTTCTTGTTTTCTGTCTTTTTTTGGGCGGGGGAGGTCACACCCGGGGATGCTCAGGGTTTAACTCTGCTCTGCACTCAGGGATCATTCCTGGCATAGTGCTGGGGACCATACCTAGTGGAAGTGGGGGTCACAGATGGAGGTTGGCCGCGTGCAAGGGAGCGCCCTCCCCTCTGTGTGGTCTCTCTAGCCCCCTCTGTTTCGTTTCTGTTTGGGGGCTACACCAGGCAGTGCTCCTGAGCTGACCTTGAGTGTTTCCAGGGGTCACTCAGTGCCTGGGATGGAACCCGAGCCTCCTGCAGGTACACTGACACTTCACTCTCTTTCCTGCCTTAATCTCCTTAATCTCCTCTTTCCTGTCCCCGGGGAGTCAAACCTCTTGTGACTTGGCACAGACAAGTCAGTCCCCTGCTCTGCTTCCGGCCACGCCCCCCCCGCCCCTTCCTGGCTGTAGCTGTTGCCATGACAAAGACTGGCACACCTTTCTCACTACGGAGCTCACTGTGGGTTGCACCCCCTTTTCTGGTACTCACAGACCTGCTTGTGGAGTGGCTGGAAATCGCTTGCAGCATTGGGGGTGGCAGAGACACCAGGATCACACTCGGTGCATGTGGCATGCCGGGGGGGTGTGTTGGGGGGGGGGGTCAATCTCATGACCAGATGCTTGCAAGATGCTTTAAGTCCCCCCTGCATGATTCCTGAGACACACACACACACAGACACACACACACACACACACAGCCCGCCCGCCACACTATTCTGTATGGCATTTAAAAAGCTCTGTTCATTTGTTTTATCCTTTTTCTTGGGTGAGGGAGGGAGCGTTGGGGGTCGGGGAAGGATCCACGGGCAGTGCTCTGAGCTGTGTACTTTATGTATCCCCGACCCTGTTGTCTGATTGGTTATACCCGATATAAATGGGACTTGGAAACCCATCAAGCTGATAGCTTACTTAAAATGACCAATCAGATCACAGATTACAACCGGAGGGTTCCAGTAGACCAATCAGATTGCCTGGCTAAAGGCCAATCCAATTGCATCTTAAAACCCGTCCCCTTCTGTGCTGGAGCAATGGTACAGCGGATAGGGCGTTTGCCTTGCACGCGACTAACCCGGGTTTGAGTCCCAGCATCCCATATAGTCCCCTGAGCACCGCCAGGAGTAATTCTTGAGTGCAGAGCCAGGAGTGACCCCTGTGCATCGCCTGGTGTGACGCAAAGAGAAAAAACAAACAAACAAACAAAAATCCCCTTCACATATTTTTAAAAGTTGGTTCTGCTTCTTTGCACCTCTGTGAACCTTTCTGGACGGGGCATTGGATAACCAGAGGTGACCTTGGAGTTTTCTGAATCAAGCCCTGCCATCAGATGTATGATTGGAAGCCTGCCTCAAATGCTGAGGGAGAAGGCAGCTGGGATAGAGAAGGGACCACTGTGACAATGACAGTTGGAAATGATCACTCTGGACAAGAACTGTGTGCTGAAAACAAGTAAAGGAACAAACATGATCATCTTTCAGTGTATTGCAAACCATTATGCCCAAAAGGAGAGAGAGAGAGAGAGAGAGAGAGAGAGACAGACAGACAGACAGACAGACAGACAAAGAAGGAAAGTTCCTGCCATAGAGGCAGGCTGAGGGGTTTGGGGGCCATATCAGGAGGGGACCTGGGGACATTGTGGTGGGAAATGGACACTGGTGGAGGGTTGGGAGTTGGAACACTGTATGACTAAAACCCAACCATGATCAGCTTTGTAACTCTGTATCTCACGGTGACTCAAAAATTTAAATTCAAGTTTTAAAAAAGGATTTTTCTGAAAGGCCATCATCTTCAGCGTCAGTTACTGGGTGATGCATGTGACAGTGAGCGGTGAGGAGGGGTTTTCATTCCGTCATGCCGTGTGTCATGAGAGGCACAGAGAGGCCCCAGACTATTCCCCACATTACAGACCCACCCCAGAGCTGATGCTAGATAGCACATACCCTGCAAGGCACTTCAGAGACCAATTTCAAAATCTCACAGTTGCCAAACTCACATTACACAACACGGTGGTGGCAGGCCAGGATTACGTCTTAGCCACGACAGCTGCTCGGCCGGAGTGATAAGACAGCAGGGAGGGTGCTTGCCTTGCACGTGGTCAACCCGGGTTCGATCTCCAGCATCCCAACGGGTCCCCCAGCAACGCCAGGAGTGAGTCCTGAGCGCAGAGTCAGGAGTGAGTCCTGACTGTGGCCCCAAACCAAAAAAGTAATGAGGATGCATTGATCAGTGATTATCCTGGTGCTGCTCCCACACCCATCACCCTGTCCTTTTACCCCTGTGCCCGCTGTAGTCTGGGGACAAACTCCTCCTTGACCTCCCTGAGCGATTGCAGGAATGCAGAGCGCAGGCTTGGAGAAAGAGCCTGCTGGAGAGAGCAGGATCAGGAGTACCCAGCGGAACGTCAGGGACTTGGGATGGTGGCAGCGGTCACACTCTTTGCTGCAGCTTTAAAGATGAGGCATGATTTTTTTTTTCTTTTTGGGTCACACTCGGCGATGCACAGGGCTTACTCCTGGCTCATATACTCAGGAATGACTCCTGGCGGTGCTCGGGGGACCCTATGGGATGCTGGGAATCGAACCTGGGTCGGCTGCCTGCAAGGCAAACGCCCTACCCTACACACTGCGCTATCACTCCAGCTCCAGAGACATGATTTTACTCAAATGCAATCCTGAGCACCGATGAGGAATAAACCAGGTGTGGGCACCCCCCCACCCCCCCCAGGGAGAGCATCCTCACTGATCTCTCTTGATGGGGGTGTTTAGGTTACGGCATCGAGACAGTGTCACGGCAGAACCTAAATGCTGGTAGTAAATGGGAGCGAATGAGGTTACCTGCTTCACTGTGGCCACAGAGAGGTCACTAGCATCACTCCTGGTTTTTCTTTTTCTTTTTTTTTCTATTTTTTTTTTTCTGGTTTTTGGGCAGTGCTCAAGGCTTACTCCTGGTTCTGTGACCTGGGGTCTCAGAGAAGCATATGTGGTGCCAGGGACTGAACTTGGGTCAGGCACATGTGAGGCACGTGCCCTGCCTGCTGTGCGCTCGCTCCGGCCCACAGTGCTGGTATTTCCTGCAGTAGGAGCTTTCTGGGTTCTCCTACCTCACTGCACCTCAGGATCCAGGTGTGGTGCTCAAAATACAAACCCACACAGTTTTTTTTTTTTCCATTCAGGGAGAAAATGAAGGATTTTCTATAGTAACTTGGGTACAGTTTTTTGTTTGGTTTGGTTTGGTGCAGCTTTAAAATGAGGCATGAGGGCTGGAGCAATAGCACAGCGGGTAGGGCGTTTGCCTTGCACGCGGCTGACCTGGGTTCGATTCCCAGCATCCCAT
>JAOXYA010104543.1:0-10784 GCA_028565675.1 Sorex palustris | reverse complement strand
ACACATACACGCACACACAGGCACAGGGACACACAGGTACGCAGATACACACACACACTCACACTCACACACACACAGACATACACATACACAGGGTCAAAGCATGCATACTCACACATGCACATACATACAGACACATACACACACACATAGGCACAGAGACACACAGACACACACACACACACACACACACACTGAGGCAGGCAGACATACAGATATACAGGTTCACACACGTGCATACTCACGCACGAACATACACAGACACACATACACGCACACACAGGCACAGGGACACACAGGTACGCAGATACATGCATGCACACACCTGCACACACAAGCACACGGGCACACGCGGGCACCTGCTGCAGCATTTCCTCCGTGGCGTTCAGCTTCTCCCGGTGCTCCTCGAGGCAGAACTCCAGGTCTCGGATCTTCTCTCCCTGCGCCTCCACCTGGTCCGTCAACACGCTGACCTGAGCGGGCACAGACCCGGCCGTCAGGGACCGGGGGCTGCACAGACCTCACCCCTGCACAGATCCGGCCATCGGGGACCCAGGGGCTGCAGAAACCTCACCCCTGCACAGACCCAGCCGTCAGGGACCCAGGGGAGGCACAGACCTCACCCCTGCACAGACCCGGCCATCAGGGACCCGGGGGCTTCAGAGATCTCACCCCTGCACAGACTCAGCCGTCAGGGACCCGGAGGCTGCACAGAGCTCAACCCTGCACAGACTTGGCCATCAGAGACCCGGGGGCTGCACAGCCTCACCCCTGCTCTGAGCGAGGCTGGGGCCCTGCCCATGGGGAGGGCCTCCTGCCCGCTGGGAAGACGCGTGCCGGGATGCAGGGGGATGCAGGGGGCCCACGGGTGCCAGGAGAAGGAGGATGGGCGACAACGAGCCTGAAACAAACCCGGGCCCACCTGGGGTGCACCCCAGGAACAGGGAAGTGGCAGCAGGGGCCCAGCTGCTCCCAGGGGTCCCTCAGCCCCAGGGCGGCAGGGGGCGGTAGTGAGGGCCGCGGGGGGCCGGGCTGAGTTGCTCACCTGCAGGACCAGCGACTCCTTGTCATTCTCCAGGCGTGCCAGCCGCTCCTGGTACACGTCCCCGTTCCCCAGCACGTGCCCGTTGGTCTGAAAGGAACAACCCAGAAGGCGTGCTCAGGTCAGGGCCACGCAGCGTGGGGGACGGAACCCAGGCCCGGGGAACCGCCACCCGCTGACCCCCCAGCTGACTCAGCTGCGGAGTTCAGTGTGGCCGAACCCGCCCACAGCGCCCGCTCCGGTCAGAGGGGACAGCAGGGTGGCACCCGACCTGGGTGGGCAGCCGGTCACTCCCCCAGGACAGGCCTTGGAGCAGACGGAGTGGGTGGCGTCTCTGGCTCCCCCAAGCTTCCCGGGCCTCCCGAAGTCCTGCCTGCCTCACCCCCAAACCAACACCCGAGGGGGTCTGACGCCCAACCCCGCTGGTGAGAGCCTGCAGGCTCCTGGGACAGAACCTTCTGGAACCTTCCAGAGCTTCTGGGACCAGGGAGCGACCCCCAAACGGGGCCTGAGTACCAGCAGCCCGAGCG
Organism: Sorex palustris; assembly: GCA_028565675.1. Classification (NCBI taxonomy): domain Eukaryota; kingdom Metazoa; phylum Chordata; class Mammalia; order Eulipotyphla; family Soricidae; genus Sorex; species Sorex palustris. Next base: position 9,212 of record JAOXYA010104543.1, on the reverse strand, counting down.
CCGGCCTGAGGACTTGACTGTTATCTTTGCTTTCCCCCCACATGGGCCTGGGACTCCCCCCTCCCCGCGCGGGGTCCAGCCTGTGCTCGAGGATGGACTGGCCACATAGAGGCATGCCCGCCCCTCCCCTGGCCCCCCATAAACCCGCAGAGACCCCCCCCTCCGCCCCCAGCAGGACCTTCTCTGAACTGTGTTCACAAAGGTAGAGCTGTGGCATCTGCCACTGTCCTCGGGAAGGGCGAGGGGTCCTGAAGCTCAGAAGGACCCCAGGGGCAGGCCTGCCACTGGGGACAGAGACCCCCCTCCCAGACCACCCCCAAATGCACTGCACCATCCGGATGGCAAGGAAGCTGCAGTGACCGCCCCGCACCACTAGGTGGCACTGCCAGCCTGCCCAGAAGGCTCCCTCGGTTCTGGTCCGGGCTCCTCCCTTCCCGCCGGTCACCCAAGCCGCGTCCAGCCGTCCAGCCAGCATCCGTTGGCCGGCCGCACTCACAAAATGCACTGACCAGGCTCAGAGGCATCACCGCGGGCCCGGGGGCACCTACCATGTGGCTCTGCAGCCAGGCGGCGAGGGCATCGGCCGTGGAATCGGGGACCTGGCAGCGCAGACCGTCCTTCTCGTCCGGCTCCATCACGTCCAGGAGGCCGCGCAGGTCCTCCAGCAGGTGCAGCGCCCGCAGGCTGCCCATGAACGGGGACGTGGGCGACTGGCAGTCGAAGGTGCCGTTGGAGTACTCCAGGGCCTTGGAGCCTGCAGGCGCCATACACGGGGGCGGGGGGGGTCAGCCCCGTCGGGGAGGCCAGGTGGGCACAGGCCCGTGCGCCCGCTCAGGGCTGCACCGGGCTCGGGGGCAGCTCCCAACTCAAGGAAAGCCAAGAGGAGGCGAGAGTGTGTGTTAACCTGCCAGGATGCGCCATCTGCGAGCACTGCGGGCACCTCACCTGTGAGCACCTCATCTGTGGGCACCTCACTTATGAGCCCCTCACCTGTGAGCACCTCACCTATGAGTATTCTCACCTGTGGCCCCTCACCTGCGGGCCCCTCACCTGCGGGCACCTCACCTGTGAGCACCCCACCTGTGAGTCCCTCACCTATGAGTATCCTCACCTGTGGACACCTCAACTGTGAGCACCCTCCTAGGGGTACCTCACCTGTGAGCACCTCACCTGTGGCCCCTCACCTGTGGGCACCTCACCTGTGGGCACCTCACCTGTATCCTCACCTGTGAGCACCCTCCTGGGGGCACCTCACCTGTGAGCACCTCACCTGTGGGCCCCTCACCTATAAGTATCCTCACCTGCAGCCCCTCACCTGTGGGCACCCTCCTGTGGGCCCCTCACCTGCGATGATGCCGTCCATCTGCTCCAGCGCGGCCGCCAGCATGTCGCTCGCGTCACTCATCATTTTGCCTCTGGTCACGGGCCAACCCCAGCTAAGGTCTGAAAGGACAAAGGCGTCAGGTCCCCTGGTCACGGCGATGTCCCCCCAGAGCCCAGGCAGGGAGAGGACCTGGGGTGGGCCAGGTCCTCGCTGCTGAGTCGTACCCGTCTGCCGGGCGCCTGCGCCCAGCCCACTGAGCTGAGGGCGCCCGGGGGCACGGGAAGGCAGGGCGGCCCCTGTGGAGCCGCACACAGTGGGCACCCGGCCTTGGCTCCCCCGTGGCCCTGCCCATTCCTGCACAGAGGCAGGAAGACGCTGAGTGTGACGCCCCCCCACCCAGGTCCAGCGCAGCCCTTGGAGCAGGGGCTGAAGGGCGGTGGGCCCGGGTCTCCGAGGGCCGAGCCTCAGTCACATGCAGCCAGCCAGAGCTGTGCTCACTGGGGCACCCAGCCGCGACGGGTGGCACCGGGACCCTGAGCACTGCCGGGGCGGGCGACAGCAGGCCAGCTCCGGCCTGGCGCTCGGCGGGAACCTTTGCCCTGGTTTCCGAGCAGCCGACGTTACCCGGCTTCCCCTGTCGCGGCCAGCGTCCCGGCAGGCAGTGGGGGACCGTCTGCCTGCACCCCGGGGTCAGGTCTCCCCTTGGGATGTCCCGGGGTCTCCTGCACTCGCCTTCTGGACCCCACTTTGGGGGAGGGGGCGACAGAGCCCACAGCGGGCGCAGGCCCAGGCTCCTCACACGGGCTGGGGCGCGGAGCGAACCCCCAAGCACAGGGTGGGGATATGAGACCCGCTGGCCGCCCCCACCCCGGCCACGCTGTGTCCAGTCACTGAGGCCAAGCCTCATCTACGTCGCAGATGCAGTGCCATGTTAAATTGCTTCTCAGGGGCTGGAGCAATAGCACAGCGGGGAGGGCGTTTGCCTTGCACGCAGCAGACCCAGGTTCGATTCCCAGCATCCCATATGGTCCCCCGAGCACCGCCAGGAGGAATTCCTGAGTGCATGAGCCAGGAGTAACCCCTGAGCATCGCCGGGTGTGACCCAAAAAGCAAAAGAAAAAAAAAGTGCTTCTCAATGTGCCCCCTGCACTCAGCACTCAACGCCCAAGAGACAGACAGACAGAGGGACAGACGCGCAGGAGACGGTCGGGGGCACCGGGGACCGGAGAAATGAGACTGCGGATGAGCCCGGGAGCCCGTGTCCCCCACAGGAGGGGGAGCGGCTGTCACGCGGCTTCTGGGTGTCTCCGACGGGGACGCTGCGGGGAGCCGGAGCTCTGAGGCGGCCGTGGACATGCGTCCCCAGCAATTCTTGGGCCACCCGGCCGAGGACACAGCTCCCGGCCTGACTTGCTCGGGGCACTACGGGGTGGGGGGGCTTGAACCTGGGTCAGGCATGTGCAGGCTCGAGACGTGGCCCCCTGATGTGTCTCTGGCACAGGCCCTAGCAGAGACGAGCCTCTAGCGCCAGACGCAGTCAGGGTCCAGCCCCCGAGTCCTGCGGGTCTGGGGGGACACCTGGGGGCCCCCTCCCTCCGGCACTCAGGGAGTCATCCCTGAGTGAGCAGAGCCAGGAGCGAGCCCCGAGCACCGCCAGGTGTGACCACAACCAGCGAGTAACATAACGGATGGGGGAGGCAGCGAGGGGACGGGAGGGGCCGCCTGAGGGACAGACCGTCCATTCTGATGCCACACGGGCCAGAAACGCGGTGGCCTGCTGGCTCCCCACCCCCACCCCACCCCCCTCCCCCGCGGTGTCACCTGGAGCTCAGAGGCCCTGGGCCCTGACGCAGCCCCTTAAATATTTTGTTTTTCTGTCACAGCCTCAGCATACCAAGGGCTCCACAAATATTTGCAAACCAAACAAGAAAACACTTCTTCGGAGCACCTGCATAAACACAAACACTCGGAAGGGCCCCTTGCCGCTCGGGAGAGCCGCTCCCGGCCCCGTCCCGCCCACCCACGGGGCCACGGCAGGGGCAGGGCACAGCCAGCAGGCCAGAGGCTCGTCCACAGTTGAGATCCTGACTCTGGGCAGGAAAAGGAGAAGGCGGCGGCGCCGTGGGGTAAACTGAGTCTCCTCCCTGGCCGCCCCTGGGGCAATGCCGCGATCCAGCCTCTGGATCCAGCCCCTGGCAATGCTGCGATCCAGCCTCTGGATCCAGCCTCTGGATCCAGCCCCTGGACGCAGGGGGCAGTCTGTGCCTGCCCCCTGCGTCCACCCCTTCCCAGAAGCCGCCCTGAAGCTCAGCCACATGCCACTGACCCCGGGGGCCCCAGCTGTGGCCAGGCAGTGGTCTCTGCCTGGGCCCAGCAGGGCTGGAGGGCGTGGTCTCGGCCCAGCAAGGCCCGTAGCGCCCGGTGCTGGCTGACACAGGACCCCCACAACCCAAACCAAGCCACGGAGGCCTCCAGAGGCAGTAGTGAGCAGACCGCCCCCCAGGAGCCGCCTGAGTACTGGGGGCTGACCCCGACCCGGAACACGAGCTGGAGAGCGTCTCCCCCCACACGCGGCAGTGAGGGTCCTGAGACACGAGGCCAGTCCAGAGGCCACACTCGGGGCCCAGCCAGCTAGGACGAGAAGCGGTCAGCGCTTGGCCCTGGCTCTCAGGGGCTGCCGCCTCCTGCCCACCCGCTGGGGGGAGGGGAGGGCAGCTGGGCCGGCCCCACCCACCCCAAGTCTTCCGTGGAGTGGGGGTGGGCTGCCCTGGGGAGGGCCCTCGAGGACCCTCCGGCAGCCGAGGGCAGCGAGACGCACCCACAGTGCAGCAGGGCCGATGTGACGCCCCTCAGGATCGCGGCCACTGCACCTCTCCAGCCACGCCCGGACCCTGCACGTGCCCTGGCCTCCTCGGCTGCCATCTTGGTCACTACGACAGTCTCCTCCTTAGAGGCCAGCGGGCAGGCACCCCACTGGCCAGCCAGGAGCTGCCCCCTTGAAGGCCATGCACGGCCGGGGTGGACAGGATGGGTCCCCCCCAGGTGCCAAAGCACTTAAGGAGTCCAGCGGGGTCGTGTCTGGCTCGGCTGCCCCGGCTGGACAGTGCAGAGGAGCTCTGGGGCTGTAGTGCTGACCAGTGAGACGCCCCCTGGGGCGGAAACAAAGAGCCACATTCCTCCGGCCTGTGCCTGTCCCCTGCCCCCGCCCCCTTCCTGACTCTACCTCGGAGAAACTCCCCGGGCAAAGGCCCAGCCGGCAAGTCGCTGTCCCCAGGGGCTCCCCGTGCCCACACCTGCTCCCGCCACCCCTCCCCTACACTTGGGCTCTCGTAGACTTTTAAAAATAGTCTTGCTTCGTTCAACTTTTCCATAACCGTTTTTGCACTGTTTTCCTACAGAGTTATTTATAACTTTGCAAGATTTGAACAAGTCTGGCTTGAGCCCCAGCCCAGGCACTCAGGGAGACCAATTAGCATTTTAATTCAGTGCCACCGGGTAGGGGACCCCCCACGGCCACACGCTGCTGGGGGCCCTGGGAGACGGTCTCCATGCTTCACACTGTTGGGACACGTCCCAGGCACTAAGGCACTGAGACGCTCCAGGAAGGCACGGGAGTGGCCACGGGCCGCGTGTCTGGGTGGCCCTGAGATGGCGGGTGCGTAACGTGGAGGGACCCCCGTCCCGCTGCATCTCTGGGGTTCAGTAGGGGCTCAGGGCTCCACAGGGCCCCTCCCTGGGCCAGGAGCCTGAAAATGGTGCAGCAAAGCCCGGGCAGAAGGTGCAGGTCTGCTGGCATTGAGGGGCTACAGGGCCCATACCACCCTAAGCCCCGGGACACCCCCCCCCAGGGAGTCGCTAGGCCTCTGCAGAAAGCAGCTCTGCTCAGTGCCCGCTGGTCTCCACATGCTGCCCAGCAGCCCCCAAAGACTTCCAGGGGGTCTTTCCACCTGGGGGCTTGCACTGCAGCACAGTGGCCCGAGGGGACCCTCTGGGCATGTCCCCCAAAGCTGAGGCTCAGACTCTGGGAGCAGGTGGGCGGGTGGGCAGGTGGGTGGGCCAGAGGGCAGGGCCATGGCGTGTCTGCACTGGGCAGACTCCAGGCTGAGGCAGGCAGCCCCGTGAACGCCCAACGCCCCGGTGATGGAGGGCACTCCCTGAGGCGTCTCTTGCCTGTGTCCAGCACATGGTCCCATCTCCCCGCCCTGCCGCCGTCACCCCGTGGGCACTCCCTGACTGGGACGCAGGAAATGCCGCAGGGACACGCTCGCGCCCTGCCCTGGTCACCTGATCTGCACTGGGCTTTCTGAGCAGTGAGCCGGGCAGACAGTCAGCACTGGCCCCTGTCTGCTGGCCACAGGGCCCCGGGAGGTACAGGTGCAGACAAGGCCCACATCCATCATGACACGGCGCTAGTGTAGTTGGAGACCCACTCTCTCATTCGCCTGTGGCCACTGCCTGAGGCGCACCAGGAGCTGCCCTGCTGGACGGGACAGTGGAAAGTCCCCCAGAAGACACCTGCAGGTCGCTCCAGGGGTCTCTGCAGCCACGGCAGCGGAGAATGTGGCCCGGAAGCAGGAGAGTTCTAGAAGACAGGCTTCGGCAGCTGACGGGCTTCCCTCCTCCCATGCCTGTGCCCGCACCCTGGCTGTGCTCGGGGGGACAGTGCCCACTCTCCTCCGTCCACACGCCGATGACCTCCCCCACGTGCTCCTGGTCTGCACAGCCTCATCTTACGGGACCAGCAGGAGGCCCAGTGTCCATCCACCCACCTGGGGGCCACCCAGAGAGTGCCATCCGGCCTACAGCCTGGGGGGGTGGGGGGGGAGCACCCAAGGCATGTGGCCCCCCCAGGGCCGGTCCGTCACCTGTTCTGCTGTCTGTGGCTCCCACCACCCCGCACAGCCACGGCCCGCCCCTTCCTGCCCTGCCCGTCCTGTGTGTGAGCCCCCTGCCTTCCCAGGGGTCGCTCCAAGCCCGTCTCAGCAAAGGCACCGAGCCAGGTGGACCCCGGGGGGAGGCTCGGGCGGGCCCGGCCCTGCGGGCTTCCTGCTCTCTCGGGGCCCCAGGTCAGTTCTGAGCTGCCACGGTGACCAACAGTCCCGGAATCCGGCAGTTGGCCCTCCCGCCAGAGGGACACGGTATCAGCCTCGACGCAGGCCTCGCTCATGGCCCAGGAACTGGAAGCCCCGACTTGGTGTGAGCAGCCAGCAGGCGGCGAGGAGGCGTGTGCGAGCGTGTGTGAGCGTGTGCGTGGGAGAGCATGGACTTGGCCCAGGAGGGGCGGGTGGACGGGCGCCCGCGTGCCTCCCGGGGCAGTGTCGGAGGGTCTTGGTGGGGCTGAGGCCCTGCCCCAGCCCCCACGCCCGGGCAGTCAAGGCCTGGGGTCCACCCTGCAGACTCGCTGTGGCCGCTGCCCGGAGCCCCAGGGGTCTGCAGTGACACACAGGCCGGTCCCGTGAGGCAGCACCACCTGGTGCCAACTGCCCCACGGGCCACGTCCACGTGGGGAAGCAGTCGACAAGAATCAGAGACGGGGAGAGAGAGGCACACGCTGGGTCCCCACGGCCGAGGGGCCACAGATGGACAGTGGGACCTGCCCAGCCCCGTCTCTCTGCAGCGATCTCCAGCGACCGCGTCTGCCCTGCGCGGACAGACGGGGACAGTCAAAGGACCCTCTGCTCTGCCCTGGGCTGTGGGAGAAGGCGTGCGCGTGTGTGGGGTGTGTGTGTGGGGGGGTGTGCGTGCGTGCGCATGCGCATGTGTGTGGTGTGTGTAGTGTGTATGCATGTGTGTGTGCATGTGCGTGTGTGTGTGTGCATGCATGTTGGGTGTGTGTGTGTGTGTGCGCACGCGCGCGCGTGTCCCTGCTGTGGGCTCAGGGTCCTTCCAGAGGGAGACGAGAAGGGACGTTGAGGCTCAAGGACTCACCTGCCTTTTCCTCTCCCGGCCCCGCTGTTTCTCTCCCGTCCTCCAAAGCTCCCCGGGACGAGGATGACCGTGAGGAAGGGCAGCGCTCCGGGCCTCAGGACGAGGATGGCGGCGAGGAAGGGCAGCACTCCGGGCCCCGGGCCTCTCCCCGACGCGACTCCCGCCGCAGTCCCAGCTCGGGCTCGGACCTCAGCGTGTCCGTGGGCTGCTTCCCCTGCGAGGACTCGCCATCCTGCGAGGACTCGGACCCCGACAGCCCTCTGCCCTACTACGTGCCGCCGGTCCAGAGCATGTGGAGGACCCAGAGGGGGTCCAGCAGGAGGCCGCAGGGCGGGGCCAGCCCGGGGCCTGCTGACAAGCTGGGCATCACCCTGGCCTGGGACCTGGACGCGGACTCGGCCAGCTCAGACGCGGCGGCGGCGGCGGCGGCGGCCGGCTGCGCCCTGGCGGGGGACGCCCTGCTGGGGGCCCAGCGCCTGCCCAGCCAGAAGCAACTGGCCCTCAGCCAGCTGGACGGACTGGTCCAGAAGCTGGAGAAGTTTCTGGAAAACCACCAAGAGGACAATGAGGACGACGACGACGACTCTGTGCTCTGTGAAAGTGCCCACGAGGAGGCCGCCCAGGGGCCCGGCAGCCCCAGCCCCGACCCGGGCGAAGGACGCGCCGCCGAGCGCACCGGGTCCCAGCACACAGTGGACGCCCCGTGCCCGGGAGAGGGTCTGACGCCGCAGGGGCCTGACCTGGCCCAGGTGAGCGGGGACAGCCCAGGGTCGCGCTGGGGCACGGCCAGCACGCGGGTTCCGGGTGGCCGGGATGAGCTGGTGACCAGGAAGGGGCCGGGCTGGAGGTGACCGCTGGGCGGGCCACGCCCGTGTCCTTTCTTGCAGCCGGGAAGCCCCACGGCGGACACCGCCTCGCAGTGGCCGGGCGGCCCGGAGGAGGAGGCCCCGGCCGCGGACACGCAGAGCCCGTCCTGCCTCAACCTCTGGGGGGCCGTCCACTGGCTTCGACGGCGCGTCCTCTCCTCCCTGCAGGCCCGGGGCCGCGCGGACAGGGGCCGGGGGGACCGGACCCTGCACAGGGGCACGCGGGTCCGGCCACAGGTGTCCCTGGAGTCGAGGTGCCCTGAGGACCCCGGGCTGTAGGGACCGTCAGAGCCCGGAGTCACGCCCCTCCCAATAAACCTCGGCAGATGCCCACCCGCGTCCCTGTCCTGTCTGTCTGCCCAGGGCGCCAAGTCACTGGCCTTCCTGCCCCACCACACGGGGCCGTGTCCCCTGGGAAAGAGCCAGCAGCGCCTGTCCTCTGGGGTCACACCCCCCGGACCAGCAGAGCAGAGCTGCTGGGCCAATGCACAGCACATGTGGGGTGCTGGGGTTCAAACCTGAGGTTACACGCTCGCCCTGGGGTGTTCCCAGCCCCTGCACAGACCCCGGCCTGGCCTCAGCACATCGCCCAGCCCGGGCTGAAGGAGAGGCTGGAAGGGACCTGGAAGGGACCACTCCAGCCCTCTCCTCAGGCAGGTTGGCACACACACACACACACACACACACACACACACATTCACACTCACATATTAACACATGCACGGTCACACATACATGGTCATATACATATATACTTATAAAACACTCAAACAAAACATAACATATACACACACTCATACAAATGACACACACACCCAGTCACACACATGTAGTCATACACACAGTCACACATACGCAGTCACATACTTTCACAACACTCAAGCAAACATTATATAACACACACACATATATACACACACACACATACACTCATGCAAACCACAGACAGTCACAGACAGTCACACATACACATGGCCTCACACACGCAGTCTCAAACACAAGTGTGCTTCCAAATGGGCCTGCAGGGCACACACACACAAATACACTCATACACATACACACATGTACTATTTACTCATGCAAACATAACACAC
>JAOXYA010104535.1:0-10785 GCA_028565675.1 Sorex palustris | reverse complement strand
AATGGGCACTGGTGAAGGGACAGGTGTTTCATTGTATGACCAAGACTTAAACCCGAAAGCTTTGTAACTGCTCTCACAGTGATTCAATAAATAAAACTATTAAAAAAGGGGGGGAAAAGTAAGGTGGCATTCATGCAAAATTCAATCAGCCTAATCAGTGGCTGAATAAATAGAAATACTCCTACATAAAAAAATTAAATTAAATTAATCACAAGCCATGTACAGTGACTGGATAATTCTCTGGAAAATAATTGTAATCTTAAAGGCAAATTTCATAAGGAAACATAATATATTTGCATAAAACACAAATACATGCAAAACGTAATTGCAGGGATATTTTAGAAAAATAAGCCTGGTAAAACTGGTAAAGCGGTACCAACTTTTAGTCAGTGCTAAAACCCTCACTAAAAGAAAGAGAATGAGAGCACAAAATTCGGATAATTGTGCATCCTCTCTGTGAAAGAGAGAAAGGACAAATGGAAAACACTCAAGGCGGTGGTGATATTCTCTCCAGCTCGTTTGTTCATGGGCATGTGTTGTTTCATTATTCTTCATACTTGCACATACTTTCATTCTTTTTTCACTTCCTCAAAACCTAATTTCAACTTTTTAGGGTCTAAAGTATAAAAATGATATGTTTATAAAGACCAACAGAGGGTAGAAAGTGTGAATGGAAAGTTATGCTTTCATGCCAACCTAAGACAGAAATCGGTCAGCTCTGGCTCTCCATCCCAGCTCTGAGGCTGGTGTTCCAAACATTCAACCTCTGACCCATGACCCCAGAAATATAAGTGAAAATGAGTTTATTCAACATCAAGATGCTGAGAGGTCTGCAGGAAGGAGCCGCTGTTCTTCAGTGGTGGCAGTGCCAAGTCCTCCACTCCACAAGATTCTAAATCACTGCTTGCAAGCCTGCTGTGCAGTCTCCGTTTGCAATTTTGTTTGGCTTATCCATAACCTGAGCAATTCTAAAACAAGAACAAAACCCAAACAAAACAAAACAAAAATGGGGCCTGAGTGTGATAGTACTGTGGATAAGGTGCTTGCCATACATGCAGCCAACCTGGGATCCATCCTTGGCGTCCCACATGGTCCCCAGAACACCACAGGGACTTATTACTGAGTGCAGAACCAGAGCAGTTTCTGAGCATCACCAGGTGTGATTCCCCCAGCCCAGGAAAAAAATATCTTAAAACGTAACCAAAGCATATTCCCCTCAGCCTGCCAGTGTCAAGAGTTGCAGAAGCACTCAAAACTGACTTGCATGATCATCAGAAGGGTTAGTGACTTCATAATCCCAAGAGGCACCAGAGAGAAGCAGTTAATATCCTGTTACAAGTTTTACTTGGAGAAAAACATTAACAAAAATATTTTAGATAAGCCATTGCCCATTATTAGAATATCTCTCTGGTCTCCTCCCAGTTGCACTTCTGATGTAACTAAATAGTTTAAACCCAGAAATTATATCCTTCCAGATTTTACTCATAAATCTTTACATAAAATCATTATTCACCGTAAACTTTTGAGAGATGAATACATCTATTAACTGAGTTTCACAATTTCCAAATAGTACAAAAGTTAAAAATAATCAATTAAGAATATCAGGAAAGGACTCAGGCACATGACTTAGAGTTATGGCACCAAGCTGCCTGTGTGAGACTGTGAGTTTAGTCATGCCTGCATGCCACATTGCCAATTACAATTCAAGATTCTCCTGGTGTAATCCCTATTGCATCCACAACCAAGTGTGCCAGCATCTCAACCAAATGTGGGCAACCTCCAGTGCAAAAACAACGAAGTATACAAGCCCCACAGCAAGAGTGCAACACCTGACACCAAAACAACAACAACAGAAAAGGCAAAGGAAGAGAGTAGGGAAAGAATATCCATCCAAGAATGAACACATTCAAGCATAAGAGAAAGTATGGGTTTCTTAGTTATTTCCATTTCTAGTATTATCTTGAGCTATAAGATTCAAACCAGACCCAAGTTCACATCTCAGATCCCCTAATGAACAGCAGAATCAGTAGCAAACCAATTTACAACTCTCTCTATATATGCAACTTCATTATTTTCTATTTACTAATCTATTTAGGAAGTATTATTGAGGGTCAAGGTGATAATGGAGAGGGTAGGGGAGCTTGCAAACATTAGTCATTTCATGTTAGATCACCACATGTGGTCCCTGAACCCCACCAGGAGAATACCTGAGTGTAATACCAGAAGTAAGCCTTGAGTACCGACTAGATTTGACCTAAAAATCAAAAACTAAAGAAGCATTACTTATTATGACCAATAATTATGACCAAAATTATGACCAATTTCTATTCAATGTACATAAATCAGGGAGTTGTAGAAGCAAATAAAGTGCCTATTTTCAAGACATTTATAGTCCAGTAGTGGAGAAAGACAGTAAATAAACAAATAAATAAATAAATACTCTGTGAATAACTTCACAGAGAGAGGATAGAATAACTGGAGGAAGAGAGTAGAACCATAAATGGGAGGTTGGGGTGTATGTATGTGCGTGTATGTGTGTGTTCATGCGTGGGGGTGGGTGTGCGCACGCATGTGCACGTTTGACTACTTTGGCTACTGTCTCAGGTTCCTAAAAGGTGATTTCCAAAGTTAAAGAGATGTTATTTTTATTCCCAGTATTCAGTCTCCTTGTACCATACCTGATGGTTTATATTAATGACTATTGGAGACCCTAGATAGTTTATGCCAAGGACATAATTCAGAATGGGGTGGCTTATGTCAGAAATGTGATTAGAGGGTTGGGGACTTGCTAACTTGATCTCAGTTGTACTTAGGCAAGGAAGAGACTGGAGACTGAATTACATGATGAATGACTGGACAATGAAGCTTCAATAAAACCTATGAAATCAAAGCTCAGGTGATCATTCCTGGTTGGCATTACTCCACACACACTGTGTCCACAGAATAAGATGTCCATATCACCCTCCACAGAAGGGTGATGACTCTTACTATGATCAGAGGACAAAGAAAGTTTGGTGCTTGGGACACTCCCATACCACATCCTCTACATATCTCTATGACTGGTTCTGATTTGTAGCTGAAAAGGCTCCTGTATCAGTTACAACGTAAATATATGGCAACTTCCCTTACCAACAAGCAAATGTCTGACCCCAGCTGGTGTTGACTACCTACTTGGAGGAAAGTATCCCATTCCACTGGAAAAGGGCTCAATCTTCACTTCAGACACTGTTGTGTAGGCTTCTGATCAACTGGTGATATAAATTAGAGTGTCCCACATCCCACTCCCTGTGCATCTTAAATTATCTTGCTAGAGAGGCTCTCATAGAACTCAAAGAAACATTTCATTTTCCTGATGCTTCGTTTATTATGAAAACATGAAACTCAGTAATAGACAAGTGGGAGAAGTGCGCAGGATGAAAGGGTTCAGAATTTCTGTACCTTCTCTAGACACAGCCACTCTCCCCCAAACTCCACCTACCTGTTCATCAGATTGGAAGCTCACCAAACTGCTGGAATTCTGTGGAGTCTACATCACACAGGATTACTTAACTGACAAATTAGCTAGCTCCTTTATAAATCTAAAAGAATTTGAATACAAACTTTTAAAGGGATTGCATAGGATTTCTGTTAAAGGATATTTGTATTTTTAAAAAGTCGAAGTATTAGATAAGATAAACTCAAAACTGTTATATGGGATAATGGCAAGGACATCTAGGTACACTCTTAATAACCAAATAAGCATTATAATATTGTTGTCAAAATTATAAATCATTACAAAATCAGTAAATAAAATAGTGGAAAGTCACCTGTGTTGATAAATCATGCAATCCATACTTAATTTCTAATGATAAATTTTATATAGTCAATCACATAGAACAAACTATAAAATAACAACGACAAAACTATTAGAAGTGCTAAAAGAAACTAGTGAACTACAAAGCAAAGGTGGAGAACTAAATATGTTCAGTTTTATAGATCAAATACATAAAATATGAATAAGGAAAATTTCAATATTTATATACTGTTCCTGAACATGAGATCACTATAAAATACAGACTGCTATAAACCTTCACTATGAAGAGTGTAAATACCATAAGTAGTATCATTGATCCAATTTTTCTGAAATGGCAAATAATTCTGAATAAACTCAAACAAAGAAAGTATTGTCTTCCTGCAGTTTACATGCATTCCTGAAAATTTTGATGCTATTTGAAAAGGTACAAAGTAAATATCAGGTTCACAAAAGTATAAATAGGACTTTAAGTCTTGTCTTCAAGGCATGTGTTGTAAATATCACTGAACAAAGTTAACAGCACCTTCCTCTGTATGACTTTATTTGTACCCACTCAAATGTAAATTTGACAACTAAAGTTCTTCCATAATTTTATAAAATGATTTATTTGATTTGAATGCTTGTTTCCTATGAATATTAAAGAGGAAACCTCAAAATGAAGCCTCATCATGGCTGGGGTGTCCTCACTCAGCACAAGACTCTCTTTATGTTTTCCTGCCTGAAATTAGGTGGATCTTCTAAGGAATAGGATTCTCCAGTTAGGTATCCAGTGGACATACCTGTTTCCTAATCAAGGGTAATCTGATTGGCATGAGTATGAAAGCCATCACACACTCTGTGCCTTGTATTCTTGAAAATCTAAAAGTAGCTGGCACAGTCATGCTTTGTCCTACTGCATCACCTCTGCCATTCTGCATGTGGCAGTTTTTGTATCAGTATCAGGACTGGTCACAGGGACCTCAGTAGTCGGAATAAGCACACTATCAAGTCTTTTAGCCAACCTTACAAAGCAGTCAGATCAACAATGATGCCTTTCAGGCTTGAACTTATTTATAAAATCCTTTTTTCTCTATTAAACTCTTTAGTGGAAATGCTTAAGAAACAAAGAAACTTGGAACAACCCCTCTACAAAGCCACATATGTCTCAAGGTCAAAGTCATGTTTTCATGACTGAGTTTTGGTGCAATACTGAAGTTAGTTTGAGCACTGACTCTTCCCTGCTTTTAGGAGGAAGCTTTCATTCTTTCTCTGTTGTTGAAATATCTTGTATAGCACTAACAAAAATGGAAACTTGACTTGACGGTACTGTCATCTGTTTTCAGGCAATCACAGACACATCACATATTTAACTGTATTTGGATGCACCCTCATTTCACTTTCATTTCCGAGTAATTGTTTCATGTCCCATTCATATATTACTCAAGGAACATTTTCTCTCTTCTGCTCTAATCCTGAGTTTTCTTCCCCAAAATTTTCTTTATCACAGTATAGCAGCAAAAACCTCAAAGTTTTTGTCTTTCCGTGGAAAAATTTCATGTTTTCTACCACTGAGACAAATTTCTACCTCATTTTTATATTGTTTGTTCAGCTCAAGGGTAAATAAAAAAAGGAGACAAGATATAGGATTTAAGCACTGCCAGGAGTAATTCCTGAGTGCAGACAGGAGTATCCCCCAAGCATCACTGGGTGTGACCCCAAAACAAAAACAAAACAAAAAGCAAAAGATATATCCTTTAAATTTTACCTTGAACCAACAATTAGAGATGCTAGATTAGTATCAGATCCCACCAACATTTTCTCAAGGATCATTGAGGATTTGAGAGGTGGCCATGATGACTATTTGATGTGAATTAACAAACAGAAATTTTCTATTTGTATTTGTTTACCCACAAGCTACTTGATGAAATATCTACTTTCCCATCCATTTGGCCCTATTAAGTACTTGGAGAGAGAATTATGGACTCCCTTGTGGAATTGAGTCTTAATGAGGTGAACTATTTCACTTAGAACCACAAAACCAGTAAATGCTGAGCACCAGTACTGGGTCTGTGTCTGACTTTCTATGAGTCCAGTGCTTTCATTCTCACACATGTACTTGCATAATATCATGCATTGAGATAAAACATTGGGTAGGGAAGAGAGCGATTTAATCTGCATAAATAACAAAAGCGAAGTCTTAGATTAGTGCCAAGGACTCTGTTTATTCTCATGGTGAAGAGTACAGTTTATGCTCTGATCCCAGTTACACACAGAGAAAGGAAAATAGAGAGAGACAGAGAGAGACATACAGAGAGTTCATCTCTAAGGGACCAACACCCAGTATCTTTTGAGTCTTTTAGCCAACCTTACAAAGCAGTCAGATCAACAATGATGCCTTTCAGGCTTGAACTTATTTATAAAATCCTTTTTTCTCTATTAAACTCTTTAGTGGAAATGCTTAAGAAACAAAGAAACTTGGAACAACCCCTCTACAAAGCCACATATGTCTCAAGGTCAAAATGCTTAGACATCTCTGATACATCCTCAGGAAGTATTATGGGAAGGTGACTTTCACTTAGATTCCTAAAAAGTAGTCTCCTCAAATCCATATTCCATGTCCATCACCTTGTAAAACCATCATCTACAGTGCTAATGTATCAGAAAAAGTGGGGATGCTGTGTTGACTACAGCTGTATAATTCAGAGCCTCTGTGAGGAAGTGGAGCTAATAGTGCCTCCTATATTAGTCAACAACTACAAACAACCACAGACTGCCAGAAGCATTCAATAATGAGCATTTATTTCTTTGGCTCATTTGTGGTCAGCTGACTAGGAACTAGCCAGCTTAGGCGAGGATTAACTGAACATCTTTGTTTTGAGCTAGAAATTCCAATCTGTTTCACGCGTCTCCTTTGGGAATCCAGGTGGGAGAGCCTCTTTTGGAAATTCTCATGATAAGAAAAGTGCCAAGAGTGTGGCCCCACTGTACTCTCTTATATGATGCAATAAAATTTCAATCCTGTTTATTTCACATTGCACAGGCAAAAAGAAGTCATATAGCCAAGACAGAATTCAAGGTACAAGGAAGCATCCCCAGTGAGAGGCACTGCGAAATTAGACAACGAAGTGTATAAGTCTGAGAAAAGTAAATAAATGGAACTGACAGGGGGCTGGAGAGATAGCACAGCGCGGGTAGGGCGTTTGCCTTGCACGCAGCCGACCTGGGTTCGATTCCCAGCGTCCCATATGGTCCCCCTGAGCATGCCAGGAGTGATTCCTTAGTGCATAGCCAGGAGTAACCCCTGAGCATCGCCGGGGGTGACCCCAAAAAGCAAAAAAAAAAAAGAATTGAAACTGACAGTCAATCTACTCACACTATAAAGATTGCTTAGAGTTCTGATTGCATGTGCCTCACCCTGCCTCTCCTAATTCAAGTAGACTCAGTCTTAGATGAACTGAAATGACCCATAGGATTTCAACTAGACGAGAAGTTTAGCCTTTTACCCCAAAATACTTAATGCAGTATTCAAAAGGTCCTGAGAATCTGACTCTGCAGAATGTTGCACTGACCTCTTCTATTTCACAAATTCCAAGAAACATAAGCCAGACTAGGCATATGAGACTTGACAGCATGCCTGACCGTGCCAACAGGCCCCTGCTGGGTCTGCCAACATCTCTCCCCTTTCTCTTCCCCTCCAAGTCTCACTCCTTAGAGAGAGGGGTGTCCTCAGAAACCCATCAAGATTCTTGGATAGCCAATGTAATTACAGCTCTTTTATTTGAGTGACTCTTCTGTTTGGTTGTTTTTTACATCTGCTCCACAGAAATAATTCTACCAAAAAGAAAGCAGCAACTCAGGGTTTAAATCCAGGATCTTAGGTTCTTACATAAATCATCATCCACTTACCTAGTTGTGATAATCATTTTAATAATTTTTAAAAATTAGGTAGACTGAAAACCAGCAAAAACAAACTAACAAACAAAAAAACAATTTGCTGGTAGTAGAATAAAGGATCATCAAAGATAAGTACTTTGCCATGCCAATCAGAATGGAACTAGATGCCAAGAAGTGGAATGAAAAACATCCAGTTCAAGGAACTTTAGTTGTAGAAGAAAATTGCATAAAGAATCAACATGTTTAAACTTTATCTTTCAAAATTTTAACAGAATTTTCAACATGCTTCCATTCTCTTAAAGGTTAATTTTGCTTTGATAGAAAGAGCATATGAAAATAAATACAGATCTACAACTCAACATAAAGCGTTTAGGTACAAAGATTCTACTTTGTGGGACAAGAAAGTTGGGTCATAGTGAAAGGTGCTCAGACTATATGCAAACTAAGCACTTTACCCTGGTACTATCTCTTAAACCTCAGGTGCACAGAGTTTAAAAATATAATAATTTTACCTCTCTGGTCTCGGGTTTTTGTTTGTGAAATAAGCATCCCAGTGTCAAAATCATGGTTGCTCTAAACCCCTTATTGAATTTCTGCCAGATAATAGTTCATTTTGTGACCCTTACTAACCTCTCCTTCACTGCTCTGAATCCCGGTTTCCTAAATTCTTATACCAAGACCGTCACTTCGCTCTTCTCTCTCTTCCTCTCCTCTCTTCTTGGTCTCAACCAACCTCTAAATGTCCTTGATTCTTCCCCAATAATGAACACCAAATTAAACATCTCCACACACTTACATACACAGGTGGGACCAAAATGGCTGAATAAGAAGGCCATGTTTACATCCATCTGCAATCACAGCAAAATTAAACAATCAGACTACCCAGAGGAAAAGAGCTTCCATAGCAAGGGACTAAAGAACAACATTCTGAGCAACAGGAGACAGAGATAGTCTTGCCAAAATGGAAACTCCAACATGGGACACCTATCTACAATTGGGAAGAGATTTCTCAGGAGTGGAATTTTACCTTGGGAGTTTGGGTCAGGGAATACTAAACACCAACTTTACCCCTGTACTTATATCACTGAAATGGGAAGCAAAAAAACTGTAAGGTGTGAGAATAGTTGGCAGGCAGCATCTTTGTGATCCTTTGCAACCTTGGAAATAGTAAGATTAGTGGATATTACACCAGAGCTCACTCTCCATAGTAAAAGACCCTGAGGATAAATCCCAGAAGCGCATCCCCTATTTCTAACATTAACTGTACTAGCTAGAACTGTGAGATAGTTGTCAAGAGAGCTTTCTCCTGAAAGATAAACAGACCTAACTTCTACCAATAGTTATCTGACTATTAAAGAGCAAGCTACATCCTACATGAACAAATCACCCAACTGCCATCCCAAAGCATACGTTGCAAGAGAGGCAAAGGGTTCAGTTAGTAAAGGGTGTCCACTGCCTATTGTCCTTTCTTGCCAGTCCATGACCAGTCAGATTCTTGCTAATCCCAGAATACATATTTCATTCCCAGTTGGGCCTGAAGTCCCAGCCTTCTTTTACCTGTTCAGCATAGTTCCCTCAGTCACTACCAGAGACTGCACTGCTGCAGAAGGCTAGTGACTGTCAAGCATTCCACACTTGGAAATTTTGGTTGCAGCCCAGGACCACTTGAACTCAGACTCATAGCCAGCACTCAGCAACTGAGACCATGAATCCCTGGTCACTAAAGTAAGCTCACTCAAGCTCACTGCACTACCCCACTTGTCCTTTGTACTTCCAGTGCTATGGGGAAACTCACAATTGCAAAGTCTTTGATGTCATCCAAGATGACTAGAACTCAGAGCCACATCTGCTGCCTAACACTTTTCACCATTTATCTCCAATTCTCCTCAAATATAGACCCTTAGCCAGGAAGGGTCTATATCATGTCTATATTATGTTTGAATAGCACCAAACATAACAAAGAGAGAAACTCATATGCATTGATAGATTAGATCTAGCCAACAGCCTGTGATGAACCCCAAGGACTATAAGCTTATTGAAGAAACCTTCAAAGCGAAATTTATGATGATCATTGAAATGAAGAGATCAATGGAAAACTTCAACAAAAACTGAGAAAGTATGAGAAAAGTCTAGAATTCATAGACCTTAAAAACATAGCAGCTTAACTGAAAAATTCAAGAGAGGTGCTTAATATAATGACAGTCAAATGTTGAACCAGTGAGCTTGAGGGTAGAGTAGAGGAAACCATCAAACAGAACAGCAAAAAAGAAAAAAGAACTTTAAAAATGAAGACAACATCCTTCTCCTCCCCTGCCCATATGAGACCTGAGATGCCACCCACGAATGGCCCCTTTGGCTACTTATTAAGCTCCTTAATGGTCAAGATCCCAGAGACACACAAACAAATATCAGAACCAGTGGCTTTTGGCAGAAATGCCTCTGACTTTGCATTAGACCACCTGCACGGGGCTACCCCAAATAGGAAAAGGCGTTGTCCCTCTGCCTATTCCCTGGGAAGCTCAGCTGCTGCCATCTTCCAGAGATCATTGGACAATTCAGGTATGGGCCAGCAGTGACGAGACACAAGGGGCCTCACAGGATAGGGGTGGAGCCTGTTATTCTCCTCCCCAGTCCCAAAGGAATACCCTGAGATGCTGCCCACAAATGACCCCTCCAGCTACTTATTAAGCTCCTTAATGGTCATGATCCAAGGAACACACAAACGAACCTTGAATCTCGGAATTTCGGAACTGAGCTGCTCTTGTCAGAAATCTCTCCAGACCTACAACTGTACCTCATAGTGTCTCACCAATAAAAATTTTTAAAAAAAGACTAAAATATTTTTTAAAAAAAGAAAGAAATCTCTCCAGACCTTATTATTATTATTATTATTATTATTATGGTATTCATAATCAGCAATAGAAAGCAAATTGTCTAATGTTGCCTTCTTGGCAGGTTTGAGTGTTGGGGGAAAAATTCCAAATAATGGTGGGACTAGTGTTGAAATATTGAATGTAATCAAAGTAGAGAGAAAGTAATGTGGAAATTATCTGGCACACAGGTAGGGGGATGGAGAGTGGGGGGGATACTGGGGTTTTTGGTGGTGGAAAATGTGCACT
>JAOXYA010104489.1:0-10785 GCA_028565675.1 Sorex palustris | reverse complement strand
GGGAGGGAGGGAGGGAGGGAGAGAGAGAATGTTTCTCTTTGTTCAAAACCCACCCGCATTCCTTCTCCCTGCAAGACACAGTTACACCAGCAGAAGGGCCCTGCTAATGGGGTTCCCACCGGCCCGTGGGCTTCTCCCCAGCACTCTCAGCTCACACTGGACAGTGTCCAGGTCCTTGTCCACTCCTGACCGAGTCACGGCCGTGGCTATCAGACGGTGTGTGGAATTCCCTTGTCCCCCAAGCCCTGCGTTTGAACAGTGCCCGTCACACCATCTCCCGGCCTGTCAGCCTCCGGGAAAGGGTTCGACTTCCTGAAACAAACTTGGGGACTCTGTGGGACCTGACTCGAGGGGCGAGACCAAGCCAGGCAAGGAGACCCAGCGCTCGCTCGGCGGGAACAGAATTCATGCCCTCCTGGGTATGTCTCGGCAACGTGGACACACGCGCTGGTGGTCTGCCCTGTGCGCGTTTCCTTCTGTCTCAGGAGCCTGACTCGGGGCCTCTGAGCTCACCCAGATGGAGCAATGTCCAGGCTGTTCTAGAAGGTTCTTTCTCTTTCCCTTAGAGCTGGTCTCTGCGGTGGCACCCTCTCGAGTGTCAGCCACCGGAGCATCATGTAACCTTAAGAATACTTGCAAACTGCTGATCCCAGGGGGAACAGTACCTTCCCCTTCTCAGCCGACAGTTCTCTTTGCTGCCGGCTCGCCAGATCTCAGTTGAGTTTTCCTTCTTTTCTTTTCCTGGGCGTATGGCCATCCCTGGCAGTGCTCAGGGCTTCCTCCTGCTCTGTACTCAGCGGTCACTTCGGCAGGACATAGGGGTCATCAGCTATGCTGGATTCCAGCCCAGGTTGGCCCCATGGGGGGCACATTGATGCGCCCCAGCTGCTGGACCATTGCTTCCGCCTGGCAGCAACTCCCGGGGCAGTGGCCATGGCCGTGGCCGTCGACAGGCTGAGGGGACTCTCCTTGGTGCCACCATTAGCAGTCACAGCAATGAGTGTGGCCACACCGACCCCGTTTCCCAGGCTCAGAGTCTGTGTCCTGGCCAGGAATCCGCAGTCCCTCTTCACTATGGCGTGGGGGGAAGTCCTGGGTGGATGGCTGAATGCGTGGACACGGCCTCCACCACGGCCAGCCAGGGGACACTGGTGGTGGCCGGGAAGGGAAGTGAGCACCTCAGGAAGAGTGGGCAGCCCATGAGCAGGAGGGAACCGCTGGTCCGAGTGGGCGGCGAGTTTATAGGACGGGAGGGAGGGCAGGCATCACGTAAGGTCCCGGGTCACCCCCCAGCATCATGTGGTCTTCCAGACACCCACGTCAAACTGGGGGGGCGGGTGACAGTGCCCCCCAGTGGGGCGTGTGCAGGAGCAGGGTCCACATGAGGGCGCAGGGAATAGGGAGGCAGTAAGGCAGGATGGACAGAGAGGGAGCGTCGGGGTGAGGAGTGGGGAGAGGAGGACGAGAGGGAGGAGGGAGGCGACGCAGGAAGGACATTCTTTCTCTCCGGAGTGGAGCACGAGGTGGGGAGGATGGGGGTTGGCAGTGCCCAGGAGGCGGGGGCTGTGGGTGGGAGACGAGACGGGCGCTGGCGGATTTGTCGCTCTCATTCCGAGGTGTGGGTGATTGGCATGCGGGCGGCGGGGTGGCAGGGGGCCCCTGCTCCTTCACTCCCGGGTCACAGGGAGAAAACTTGGCAGCCATGTGCCGACGTGGAGTTGTCATCTTGAGTGACAGCCCCGGGCGAGGGCTGGGCACGGCCGCCCCTTCAGCACGCTCCGCTTCCCAGACATGACGAGTGTCATGTGAGCGCCAAGATGGGCTGGCCACTGGGGTCAGGAGGCTGACAGCGCCCACCGCTAATAGCAAGAGCTGTCAGCGGGGCCAGCCTGGCGGGGACTCCGGAGATGGAGGCGCTGCCCGGGCCAGGAGGGGCCTGTGACTTCCTCGAGGAGGATGACGGGGAATGACGAGCCTTGTGCCCCCACCTACGCCCCCATGGGACAGGGTGGTGGAGTGTGGGTTGGATCAGCGCAAGTGTCCTGGCCACTCTGAGGGGTGCAAGGCCCTGGAGGCAGGGCCCAGTGCAGGCACAGCGGGGGTGGTGGGCACAGGCCTGGAACCACACGGTGCCCTGACATTGCTCGGTGTGACTCTGGAGTCCCCAGGACGGGAGTGACCAGGATACTCTGGGCACATCGGGGCCGAGCAGCTGCATCCCCAGGGACTTCTCTGGAACCACAGGCCCGGTTAACAGGGAATGGCCGGTGGGGCCCCAAACCTGCTGGGCTCTTTGGGAGCCCCCGCAGCAAATCAAATCAACAAGGAAGCCAGGAGTGTGGGATAACATTGGGGTGTCCTTGCTCCTCCTGCTTAGGGGAGCTTAGGTTTATTGAGTTACTCCCACAACAGTGCCCCTGAGGCCCACCCAATTCCATCAAGCACTAATAATCCTATGTTGCTTTTCTCTTTCCTTTATGTCATTCGCATGGTTTGTTGAGCAATGTCCTTTTTGTATAGACACAGGAAGACACTTCATGCTCTGCTTTGTAACAAACACAAAAACACTGTCCTCCCATTGTTCATCAATTTGCTCGCACGGGCCCAGTAACGTCTCCATTTTGAGACTTGTTGTTACTGTGTTTGGCATACGAATACAACACGGGGAGCTTGCCAGGCTTTACCGTGCAGGCAAGATACTCTTGGTAGCTTGCCAGGCTCTCCGAGAGGGGCGGAAGAATCGAACCCGGCTCAGTCGGGCTGGCTGCACACAAGGCAAATGCCCTACCGCTGTGCTATCACTCCAGCCCATGCTTTGTAACATGGGAGTTAATTGGCTCCAAAATAATATTGACTCCTGGGTATCCGTATTTACTTGACTTAAGCCTCAGCTGCCCTTAGTTCCTTGCACTCCAAGAGCAGGGTCCCAATGAGGGACTGGATGGACCCAGGACAAGCTATGAGCTATCCTGGCATCAAAATGGACCAGATCAAGCACCATAATACTTAACTATAAGTTAAGAGCATGGTCATGGACAAATTCTGTCATGATCCAAAAGAAGTAACTGAATAAGGACCCTGCCGGGGTCAGGAAAGACTAACCTGGCCTGAGGACTGTGTTCTGGGATATATGGCGAGATGCCCCCAGGAAGAGCCAACCTTTAAGCTTAATCTAGCTCTTACTGTGTTCATACCAAATGGCTAGAAATATTATGAGAAGTAAATTTACTATGATTGTTTAAGTGGATTACTAGTTGAGGAAAGGAGAAAGCAATACACCCTGGATGGAATCCCGCCCTTGAGCGGATCTCCTCGTAATCTGGAGTGCTGAACCCTCAGATGAGATTTTGTTCTTGGCTTAATCTCCGGGAACTTCCCCTGAACGAGTGACTTGACCTCTGTTTGTTGTTATGACCATGTTCAACCCCACCTGCGTGTACCCCCACCCTTCATGATTCCTATGTAACTATGCTGTAATGGGAAAGTGGGGACTAGAAGGAGGATCAGATGGTGACAATGACTGGAAGTAGAGGACTCTGAGACTATGACGAGACAAGGAAGAAAATCTAACGAGGTAGAGGACTTTGAGGTCAACAAGGAGACTAAGATGATGGAACTATGATGACTATGACCAAAACTACGACTACACTTGCCATAAGGGGAGACATCAGACTACACAGGGGAGCAGAGAGAAATAAACCGATTATCCACCAGCCTGGGGACATGTTTCTCCCTTCCCCTGGTCCTTCGTCCATCTGTCACTGCCATGGGTGGGCCAGCCAGGGAAATGCTTCTCGGCCACCGAACGCTCAAGAGTCCCTTGTGTGCCCACATGCTTTTTCTTGGAAACTCACACCAGGAGGGGGTCCCCATGGGGTGCTGCTCCATGCTGGGACTCCTCTGATTGATTGTGGGATTTTCTTTGAAGAAACGAGGATGACTTGAACACAGAGGGGCTGCCTGGGGCTCCCCCAGGGCTCCACAGTGGCACCCCCAAAAACAAGGGAGATGTTTCCCCCAGAGCCCGCCCCCTCCCCACACACACTGGGGAGCAAAGTATGAGTGCCCAGAATCACATCCCCGTGTTTGTAACCATCACGGTTTTAGGGCAGTAATGCTCTGGGCGACTTGGAACACCCCATTAGAAAATGCAAATTGAGTCAGGGGCCCTGGATTCAACCCCAGGTGGGAATTCCCAGAAACAGGGAACGCTGGCAGGTGGGGCTATAGGACAGTGAAGGGCCCTGTAGGCCCAATGGGAACCCCAAATTCTTCTGTGGGGCTGCCTGCTTCAGCCTCTCCTAGCTGCTGGCCGCCCTGGGTATAGTCTTGGGTGAGTCGATTTCCTGTGGCAGGAAACAATTTTCGGTGACTGTGGGGGCGAATGCCTTATCCTACAGAGGAGATCTAGGCAGAGTGGTCCCTGCAGGAAGGAGAAAGCCAGCCAGGAGAGCTTCCTGGAAGAGGCATGACAGGGGCATCCTGGGGAGATCAGGTGAGAGAACAGGGACCCACACGCAAATGCTCTGGGACAGGGTCCGACCCAGTCTGGCCTGTGGCACTGGCCAGATGGCCCCCTTCAAGCCCCTGGCACACAGAAGTCGGGCATGTGGACACCGCGCCTCGAACGGGGGTTGACCTCTGCACTTCCAACCATAAAAACAAGAGCAAAAAAAAAAAGGCAACGGGAAATAAAATCACGGCGAGGTTAATTAAGACCCTGCAGACTCCTTTTTAAGCTCCCCCGCTCCTCCGTGTCGATAATAACTCACACAGAGACTTTCCCCAGGACATTCCGGAGCGTGACTAATTGCAGTAACACCAAACACATCCCCGTCCCCTCCCCCCTCCGTCCCCTCCAATTTGAAACATGATTTTGCCCTTTTCCAGATGCAGGCCGGCAGCGCATGGGGTGAGTGCATCTGGGCGCATGTACCACGGCCCCGGCACATCAGCCAGGCCCAGCCCAACGGAAGCCTAGCGGGCGGCTCTGGGGGTGGGCAGGAGGCACCCGGCCCCCTCCTGTTGGTTGCTTTCTGGGAGTCAGCCCCGAGCCACCGGCGCCCGATGTCTGCTCTGAAGCCCACGGGCCTCCGAGGCGTCTGCAGCATCTTGGTAGAGGGAGCAAGAATGCAGCTCTGTGCCCAAGCTTCTCTCGAACCCTGAGACAGGCTTGCATGAGCGCATCGGCAGGGTCCAGCCACGACCAGGCCGCTGTGTGGCCTCAGCGGGCAGCAGCTTTGTGTCTGGAACACATCAGCGACCCGGAAACGTGCAGACTGGCCACCCATGAACCAGGAGCCTAAACGCTGCGATCACGCGCTATGAGCTCCGGCCAGCGGCCTGTGTTCTTTTCCTCAACTGTCCTCCCTCATTTGTCCTCCTCTGTCCCCTCCCCTCCCACACTGGTCCTGGGCTGGCCACACATCCGGCTTGCCCAGGGAGCCAGGACATCCAAGCCAGTGTAGCAGAAAAGTGTGCTTATACCTTGGGGACTGGTGGCCACGTACGCACAATCCAGGCAGACCTCCTGGGGGCGGTGGCACCCAGCCAGCTCCCAGGCCAGTGAGACAGTGCGGTCTCAGCAGCGGTCAGCTGAGAGGGTCCCCTCGCCCGCTGAGTGGAACAGGTCAGCCTCGTTTAAAGCCGTGTTTAACTGAGTGGGGCTCCCAGCGCCAGCCCTGAGAGTTAACCCTGCCAGCCAAAGGCCACGCGCGGGCTAAGGGGGAGGCTTGAACCTGGACTTGCTAACTCCCGACTCGGATTCGGTCTTTGGCAGCATTTGGGGAGCCCTGCTCGCCTGCGGGTCACCGGCACGACGGACATCTGAGTGACCCGTGACAGCAGTGCTGAGCCTGCGGTTTTCTGACGGGCTCGAGGTCGGAACTGAGCATCGGGGGGCGGGGGAGGGGGGTCTGCCCGTTGGAAATCTCCTAATGACTTAATGGCTCGTGCATCGGCAGAGGTTCCGGCGGCAGCGACGTGCCCTTCTTGTGTTCTGGTCTTGCTGGAAACGGCTATTTAGCGCTTTCCGGTGGGGGAGGATCCGGTTGAGCTCTGTAATCAGCTGAGAGGGAAAGAAGTCTTGTTCCGTGCACACGCCCCCTCCACCCGTCCTCTCCTCCCTTTGAGATTCGAGATGCGCGAGTTGGGGTCCCTGCCACCGCCCAGGGCAAGGGCACTCACTGCACAGGGACGGGGGCAAGGGCCTGGAGGCGCCCACATCCCCCCACGTGCACCGTGAGTGTCCACGGAAGCCCTGTGAGAGAACAGCAGAGAGATCTATCCCCAGGGGCTACTTCCCGGGGGTTCCTGGGGACAAAAGCACCGCCAAGAGCACGGACAGCACAAGAGTCAGTGGTGGTGTGCTCTGCTAAAGTGCTCTGGCCACAGCACTCTTCTGCCTCCTCCTCCACTACATGACAGGTCCACCAGTATGACATGTTCCCGCACCCCCACTGCATGGCATGACCCCAGCATGGCATGTCTCTGGCCCCCGAAAGCATGACCCTATTCTGCACTGACACCCCCAGCCCCAATCCCGAGCTAAGAGCCCAGCAGCCCCAGGGGAGCCCCCCTGATATCTGGACCAGGATGGGACAGAAGGACCTCTGAGATGCGGGGTGCTTGGCGCCTGAGAGACCCAGCCTGCCTCCGAACTGAGGGCTGAGGGGTTCTCCGGAGAAACAGAATTGAGGAGAGACAGATCAATAGCGATACAAGTATAAAGTAGTTCTGGGAACAAAAAAACAGAGGAGAGGCAGATGCAGCTAAAGATAGAAACGCAGGGCTGTGAGACAAATACGGCGAGACGACTGATACACGGGATAGCTGCAGACACAGACGCGGGAACATCGAGGCAACTGAGGCGATTCATCCTGGGAAGGAACGCAGATGGCCACGGTACCCAGATCCCCCACTCTGGCCGGGGGGCGAGAGGGGTACACGCCTGTCCGGTTGGGCCTGGAAGCAGAGGAGCCAGTGGGGGTTGTTCTGATCCAAGCCTGGGGTCAGGAAGCCGGAGCCAAGGGGTGTGTGATCCTATCTGAGTCTGCACCCAGTCTGAGGTCCCCGGCAGGAGAGACAGATGTCGCAGCTCAAGCAGAGAACATTCCTTTGGGTTCTGACACTTTCAGGAGGGAGAGCTTCCTGACTCAGTTTACCAGGAAGGGACAGGAACCATCAGAGTGGTGAGTCGGGCTCCAGGGTTCCCTGCAGCCTCAAAGCCACCACTCTCACCCCGAGGAACCTGGGCACCCTCCAGGCACGGAGGAAGACGCTGGCCTGCAAAGAACACCTTAGCAGGGAGTGTTGAAGTGAGACCCACTTTGGAAAGGGACCCCCACCCCCCGCCAGAGTGTCCCCAGGCTGTTTGCTCCCAGGGACAAACTTCTCCAGCCAGTCAGATGCCCGCCAGGTGGTGGCAGCCTGGACACTGTGCCACAAGCCAGGGGCTCTGAGCAGACCCGCGTGGGCATGACAGAATGTGATGGGTGCCTGGTGGGGTCAGATCAGACCTGCCCTGGCCAGTCCACAGGGGTCCGTGCTTCACTGAGGACACAGAGCTACGTGCCAGAACCTGTGCTCAGGGTGGGGGTGAAAGTGGGGTTCGCCCTGGGCTGTAGGGGGCCAGAGTGTGGGAGACAGGCAAGCAGGTGGTGGTGGTGGGGACCTGATGGTCTGTCGTCGCACCAGTGACCTGGCGTCCGTGTGGCATTCCTGCCAGGGGGAAGAAGGGGGCATCCCTGTTGCAATTGTGGGGGACCCCTCTTCCCGGCCCTTGGAGGAAGTGCCTCCTCCAGAGCCTGGCCACTTCAAGCGCCTTAGCATTACAGAAGACAGTGTCCTGTAAGGACTGCAGGCTTTGGGAGAGAATGACACAAGATGGGGACACAGATGGGGCCGAATACTCCAAAATAAAGGAGGACAGAGAGAAAGTGCAGGGCCAGGCGCTGGCGAGGCATGCAGCTGGCCCAGGTTTAATCCCCAGCATCCCGTATGGTCCCCAACCCAGCCAGGGGTGGCCACCAAACACACACACACACACACACACACACACACACACACACACAAATAAAGCGCCAAAGCCACGCAGGTGCTAGCAGAGGCAGTGATGGCGGCCACCACGATACAGCCACCTGGTGCGCTTGTGGCCTCCATTCTGCTTGGTTCTCTTGCCTATTGAAATGTGCGCACACACTCGTACACGCATGCGTACATGTCCACAGCCACTAAAACCTGCACACAACTCTGCACACGTGGGCACACCTGCACGAGCTCACATGTGCTCACAGATAGCCACGCACACGCACGCCTGTGAACACTCAGGGTTTGGTTTTGTTTGGGGGGGCCTGGCGGTGCTCAGGGCTGACTCCTGCCTCTGTGCTTAGGGCTGACTCCTGGCTCTGTGCTCTGCGTCTCACCCAACGAGGAGCGTCACCAGCACCCAGTGACGTCTGTGGGTGCGAATAAGTCCCTTCCAGACTTGCTCATTCAAGAGCCTTGAGGGAACCTATTTGTTCCCCATTCTACAGATGCTGAAAATGTCTCCGTCCCCGCACCACACACACACACACACACACACACACACACACACACCTGCACAACCAGGAGGACCTCAGGAGGGCAGGACCAGATCCCTCCCAGGTGGGAAGATGCCAGCCTCCAGACACCCAGGAAAAGTTGCAGCTTGGAGTGAACGGTGGGCGGGGGGGGAAGGGGGCGGCAGGACTGGCTGCCCCGTCCAAAGCCGCCAGCAGCTGGGAATTCCTAGTCACGAGACTCAGCAGATGGGGTGCGTTAGAGGCACCACAATTCCTCTGGCTCCTCTCCCACTAAGATACCGACCGAGCCTGGCTGGCTGCTCTCCTGGGTGCTGGGGCATGCGTGGCCGAGGTCACTCTGGACCTAAGGCACCGGCAGCGAGACAGGCTTGAGGGCCCACGGTCAGTCCCCAGCTCCACCTTGGGAAGGGGGGCTGAACCGGGCCATTCAGCCTTCCGCGCTGGACTGGGGGGCATGGGGGGCTTCCTTGGACCCTCCAGACCAGCAAACTCCATCTCTGCCATGTGAGGCAGAGGATGCGACTGGCAGGGGCCTCTCTGCACGGGGCCTCGCCACTGCGAGCCGCTGGGCAGAGAGACTAGGGGAGGCGGAAGGTGTCAGCTGCCCCGTGTTCCTGCTGCCGGCCACAGACTCAGAGCACAGTGCCAGTGTTTCCCCAGGGCCCGGCCACGCTCCCGTGGACTCGCCAATCCCCCTGTGAGAAGCTCTGTTCTCAGCAACCCCAGAGCGTGACATCACTTTAGGGAGATGCCACTTCATCCGTCAGCCCCAACCTGGAGCTAAGCAACGCCCAGTGCGAGGGTGCTCGAGTCAGGGCCTCAGCCAACAATGCCACAGTTTGGGTGTTTGAGAAAGTTCTGGGTTTCGGAAAGGCCATGGCAAGGGCTCTGAGCCGTGTCCTCCATGTGTGCTTCCAATGCCGGGGAAACTTGCGACAGAGAAGCCGCAATTGCCATGACACGGCACGACGGGGTCCCCGTACCTTCACCACCGCCTCTGCTAGTCTTGTCGTTGGAGACTGCACAGGTTTCTTCTTACTAGGAAGCAGAGTAGAATCCAAGGAAGACAAGGAGGAGAAATCTCTTTGAGAGTAATAACGAAGGGGGCTGGAAGACAGCTCGGGGTTGCTTCCTGGCACCCAGAGTCCCCCAAGACTCCCGAGCACAGAGCGGAGGTTCGTGTCCTCTGGGACATTGTAAAGAGAAAGTAACAATGGCAGAGCCTCTCAGGAGAGTTGGGCAGGGCCTCTCGCCCAGAGGGAGCTGGGAGACACACAGTCAACGCTCAGCGGGGACACGCATCTCCCCAAGGACACCAAGAGTTCATTCTCCAAGGGTTTGAGGGAAGGGGTCTGGTGCTGAGTGAGAGCTGCCTGACCCCACTGGGGCCCTCAGGGTTCAGAGACCCCAGAGTCCTACCCCACCCTCACAGAGGAAACGATTCCCCCACCCCCCGCCAAGTTCAGCCCAGGCCCCAGTGAACTTAATTGCAATAGCACAGCAGGTAAGGTGTTTGCCTGGCACGCGACAGACCTGGCCGACCTGGGTTGGATTCCTCTGCCCCCCTTGGAGAGCCCAGCAAGCTACCGAGAGTATCTCGCCTACACGGCAAAGCCTGGCAAGCTCCCCGTGACGCATTCGATATGCCAAACACAGTAACAACAAGTCTCACAATGTTACCGGGCCCGCTCGAGAAAATTGATGAACAACGGGAGGACAGTGACAGCGACTGCTGTTAGAGTCAAGGAGGGAACTGGACCCCAGCTCTGGGGCCCTTACTGTCCAGTGTCCAGCCCTGGGTGCTTTCTGGATGGTTCTAGATGTACTGGGCATGGTTTAGCTCCTGCAGGGGACTTCCAGACACAACCACAACTGTGTCAGCCTCTCTTCCCTGTTCTGAGGCAACTGGACTTGGTGGGGGACTGCAGGTGTCCACCAAAACCTGGGGGAGAAGTAAGGTTTGAAGTGGCAATAGAATGGGGCCTAGGTAGCATCCCAACACCACGTGGCCCCTGAGCACTTCTGGGTATGAAGCCTCAGAAACAGAAATTAAACAAAATCTTGAACTGTGCAGGGCATTCCCACTGCTCACCACTGACGTGGCTCTAATAGCCACCTCGTGGCACTGATGGCTTACCTGTGGAGGTTTGCCGGCGTTTTCAAAAAAACACAGAAAGGCTTTTGAAGCAGCAAATGTGTAGTTTTCTTTTTCTTTCTTCCC
>JAOXYA010104389.1:0-10788 GCA_028565675.1 Sorex palustris | reverse complement strand
CCCATATGGTCCCCTGAGCACTGCCAGGGGTAATTCCTGAGTGCAGAGCCAGGAGTAACCCCTGAGCATCGCCAGGTATGACCCAAAAACCAAAAAAAAACAAAAAAAAAACAAAAAACACCAGGTTAGGGAGATAGTAGACATGGTAAGGCAGGTAGTTCCCTTGTATGTAACCAACCCTTGTTCACTTCCTAGCAGATGGTACCCTAAACACCCCCAAAGATTATTCCTGAGCACAGAACCAGAAATATCCCGAGACCCACTGGGTGTGCATCCTTCCCCCTTATCCAGGAAAAAAAAAAAGAAAAAAAAAAGATTTTCCATCCTTATCTTCCAAATAACAGTGATCATTATCTATATAATGTTAGTAACTTACTATAACCTGTTATAATTCTTATATATAGCTACTAAGTTTTACAAAGAACGTCATAATAGGATGGATGGAGATAGTCCAGCAGGTAGGGTATTTGTCTTGCATGTAGCAGACCAGGTTCATCCCAGGCATCCCGCATGGTCTAGAGTACTGCCAGGAGTAATTTCTGAGTGCAGAGTCAGGGATAAGTCCTGAACACTGCCACGTGTCGGGGCTTACCCAAAGGCCAAAAAAAGTTTTTTTTTAAATAGTAACATTACGGCCAGAGTGATAGTACAATGGACAGGGCATTTGCCTCGGACACGGCCAACCTAGGTTCAATCCTTGAATCCCATCTAGTACCCTGGTTATTGCCAGGAGTAACTCCTGAGTGCAGAGCCCTCTGAGCATCAGCAGGTGTGGTCCAAAAACGAAATAAAAAGAGAAGTGGAAAGACAGTACAGGAGCCTAGGTGCGTGCCTTTCACATGGCCAACAGTTTTATTCCCAGCACCACACGGCTTCAAGATCAAGCTGCTTCATCCTCTACTACACCAATTAATACCTAAAAGACAGGAGAGGGGAAAGGTGTCCCCTTTCCTAGCTGTAAACCGCAAAATAGATAAAGAATGTATAAAATTAAAAGAGATTTTCATTTAAGCTACCCACATTTGTACACATCAAATAGACTTTAGTAAAACTTTATACTGACCAAAGGTTGCCCATTCCACACCTCTTATCCAGTCCTCATGGCCACTGAGAAAAAGCACTTTCTGAAACTAGAAAGATAAAAAATCATTAGACTTGATATAAGAATTTACATTTTCATGTATATTAGTGATCTCATTTGATCATGATCCTAGTATATCAATTTTTGGCGTTACAACTGGTTCTACACTCAGGCATTACTCCTGGCAGTGCACAGGGGACCATATGGGATGCCGCAGATGAACCAGGGTCGGAAGGCAAATGTCCTACCTGTTGTAATAACACTCCGGCCCCATTTTACTGGGGAAAATGTCATAATTAAATATAAGTCAGAGTTTTTGTTTGGAAATGAAAAATGTTGCATTACCTAAATATGAATAGGAACTATCTGCAGTTTCCAAATATTCTAAATGTTTCCATCTTCCCGCTCCTTTCCAACCTAACAGCTGCTGTTTGCCTAACAGTTCAAGACCTGCTGCAATCACTTTGGATTATGTTCATTGATTATAATATCCCCCATATTCTAAAATCTGAACAGACATACAATTAAACAGAATGTAATTTATAGGCTCTTAATAAATATCATTAATTACCTGATCATCTTGTTGAACAAATAAGTGAATTTTGCAGTCATCCTCACCACATGCTAGTACAGGTACTGGAGAAAAACAAGAGACTATAAGTATCCATTACATATTATGATAGTCAGGGCTGGAGCAACAGTACAGTGGGTAAGGTACTTGCTTTGCATACTGCTGGCCTGGGTTTAATCCCCAGAACCTCATATGGTTCCCCCCAAAGCCCCACCATGAGTGATCTCTGAGCACAGTCAGGAGTAAGTCCTAAACACTGCCAGTTGTGACACCAAAACAAATAACAATAATGTATTATGATTATCACCTATACTAGATTCTATGTTCCAGGGAAAGATTGAGTTCTAGTTTTAGACAAACTGAGAATGTTCAATAAATTAGAAAGAATAAAATAAACACGTTTAAGATGTTCTGTTAAATGGTCACAAGGCAAAGAACCACTGTGAAGTGAAAATCCTTTCTTCTATTCCACTATTTTATAAAAGAGGAGTTCAAGAATGAGTTGGGAGCATTTTCAAAAAGTTAGCCTAGAGAGTAATAAAGGCTGTAAGAATGACTGAATAATAAAACGGGAGAGATTATCAGCACAGCACATGGTTATTGCTCAAATATTTAAGGGTATGTGTGTTGCTTTGAGAGCTACACATTTTGTTTGAGAGTTCAACAGTGGAACAAAATTCATAAAACAATTCAGATATCAAAATCACAAAGCATGTAAATAAACATGTGGTTCAAAAGTGGGAAAGACACAATTATTAGCTTCCACAAATCAAAGTAAAAATACTAAAAAATTCCAGTAGACCTCAAGACAGATACAGATGAACTAAAAGTCTGTTATAAAACCAGAACAGAAGCAGTTGCCTAACTCAGGGATTCCTCACACAAAGTAAAGCATCACATGAATCTAGAGCTGTAATTTGTCAGAGGCCAAGAGACGAGTGGCTACTGGGCACACCTCTCTCTACCTTTTTCTTGTCTACCAAATCTGTCCTCCAGGTCACTTAGTGCAAAGGGACTAATCCTTAGTAGCTATCAACTTTGCAGAGGATAATCTGACAGGAAAAAGAGAATCTCACAGCAAGAAAATAATTTCTTTCTTTTCTAAGATTTTAAGCAGTCTTGGACAAACCACCATAAAAGATGAAAAAGAGGCTAATATTTTGAGAGATTTTCACAGGTTCGCCTTCAATACTTCCACAGATTATCTCATCTTCTACAAAATTAGTGAATGCTCCCACATTAGGTGACTACATAGCAACATAATATTTGACAAATGAGATTATCAATCTTGAACACATATTAAGTCACAAAAATTTTCAACATCTACCAAAATTCCAAATATCTCCTTTAATTTTATATTCAATACTCAGAGGACAAAAATATTGAAAGACACAAATATTGAAAACAAAAGTATGTTATCTTTGTTTAATGAAAACATATGTATATATGCTGCATGAGTACATGTGTCACCCTGCATCTCCCTTCCTGAGACGTGTCCTTTCATACTTTCATATCTAATGCTGGGACATGTACTGGGGTTCCCTCTACACCCTGGAGAAATCCAAGAAGTCCATGTTCTCTTTCTCTCCCCTCTCTCCCTTTTCTCTCTCTCTCTTCTCTCCTCCCCCCTCCCCTACTTTCTCAAAACTTACAAATAAAATGTTATACTTAAAAAAAAAGATATTTAGATGTAGATGGGTCAGAGTGATAATACAAGACAAGTGATAGGACACTTGTCTTGGACGTATCTGACTCAGGTTTGATCCCAGGCATCCCCTATAGTACCCTAAGCACTGCCAGGAGTAAGCTCTGAGCATTGCTGGATATGGCCAAAAAATGGGGGTGTGGGTGAGGGTAGAGATATTTAGATACAGAGACCCAGAGGGTTGAGGAGATAACTCGACGAGTACACAAATTTTATGCAGAATCCTCAAGCTCCTTCATTGCATCATTGGCCCCTGAGCACCACTGCGAACAAAAACCCAAAACAAACAGATTCAGACCATTTTTTTTTGAGATTCTAGAGGTCACTATCTAGAGATATAAAATACAGAGTGCCCATTTAATATTTACTTAGAAGAGTACTCACTTTCAGTCTCAGGCAAAAACGATAAAGAGAGAGCCAGAGTGACTCCTTCTCCAAAGTTCAAGGTCTGCAGACATGTAACTACAAAATAATAAAAAACGAACAACTTAAGTGTATATTCATTTTCAGAATATCATCATACTGTGGATGTCAGCTGGGAGAGAAATCAGCTCAGAATTGTTGTGATTTAAATTCACAACTGCCCATGTGTATTTAAACAGTAAATTTAAACAGTTGCAGAGAACAAAAATATATGAAAGATTTGAGAAGGAACTGACATTAACAACCTGGTAAAGGGGCTGGAGAGATACCAAGTGAGTTAGGTGCTTGCCATGCATGCAGTCAACCTGGGCCCAATCCCTGGTACCAAAACTAGTCCCCTAGAGAACCACCAAGAGCAACTCCTGAGCACAGAGCCAGGAGTGAGCCCTGCACATAGCCAAATGGGGTCCAAACCTTCCTCCCCCGCTAAAGAACACTAAAAACAAACCAACTCCCCAAAATCTGATTAAAAAGAAATTTTGAAAAGGTGAAAAAGAGGGGCTGGAGCAATAGCACAGCGGGTAGGGCGTTTGCCTAGCACACAGCCAACCTAGGTTCGATTCCCAGCATCCCATATGGTCCCCCGAGCACTACCAGAAGTAATTCCTGAGTGCATGAACCAGGAGTAACCCTGTGCATCACCGGGTGTGACCCAAAAAGCCAAAAAAAAAAAAAAAAGGTGAAACAGAACACTTAGATTAGAATTATATTATTTTTAAATTGACTAAAAAAAACTCTTCTAGTTATTGTATGTTTAAATACAGTTATTCCATTGTCTGGATCATACAGTCTCTCAACTTACCTTCAGAACCCTTTTTAGACCACACTCTAACAGTAGAATCTGAAGCCGCAGAAACTATCAGTGTGTGTAAGGCAACATCTGATGCCTTCTTCTGGTATACAGCATGGACTGCATTAACAGGTCCTTCATGGCCTTGGAGACAGACAGTTTGTAAAAGCTAAAAAAATGAGGAAGACATGGTTAGAAACGAATTCTCAACAAACTAATCACAAACTTTGTATGTACAGGAGTCTCAGGTCTGTTCTCCTGCAACACATGGTCCTCATGAGTACCATGGAGAGTGGTCCCCAAGTACAAAGCTGGGAGTAACCCCTGAGCATAGCCATGTATGAACCTCTCAATTTTTTTTTTAAAAAGGAATTACCAGTTTCACCTTTATTTAACCCCAGAATTAAAGATCTTGTTAAAATGCCTAACGAGGCGGCTAGAGCAATAGTACAGTGGGTAAGTTGTTGCTTGCCTTGTACATGGCTGACCCAAGTTCACTCCTGAGCACCACATATGGTCCAGTGTGCCCCACCAGGAGTGATCTCTGAATAGCCACTAGGTGTGGTGGCCCCCAAACCAAAGTATCAATAAGTATTTTTAAAAATAAAATAAAATGCCTAACCCATGGAGTTGGTGTGATAGTACAGAGGATAGAGCGCTTGTCTTGCGCAGTGGACCTCGGTTTGACTCCATAAGGTTCCCCTAAGCTTGCCAGTATTGATGCCTAAGTACAGAGCCAGGTGTAAGTCCTGAGCATTGTTGGGTATGGCCTAAGTCCCACTGTCCCACCTCTACCCACACCACCCCCCACCAAAAAAAAAAAAAAACCCACTATTCTAGAATAGGTTCTTTCAATTGAAGAGAATTTCAACTTTCAAGAAGTCTCTCTACCCATATGATCAACACAGAAGATATACATAACCCTTCGATACAGCAACCACAAGCCTAAGAATCTACTCTGAGGAGATTAATACAGCATTAATACAACAAATAATGAAAGCCAAATGCAGAACAGGAAAAAAGTGCCATCACTTTTTAAAGCAAACATTAAATAAATAACTATAGACATGAACTGTAGCCAATAAAAAGTTAAATAATTATAACTACAGAAACAATGAAATTCACATATTTTGAGACATACAGAGGAGCTTTGTGGAATGTTCCGTATGTACTAGTCTGATGACTGCTCATAAACAGATTCAGCATACACAGTAGAACACTATTACTACACATCACATGACTAGGTTTGGAACTAGGAATTTTGACACCTACTGAATCAAGACCAATAACTGATTAGTAATAATAGAATCTAGATAAATAATTAATTGGTAATGGAATCTAGACAAATAACTGACTGGCAATCGTGATGAAATCTAGGTAATTTTGTTTTTGCTTATACCAATCTTCCCCGTATAATTATTGATCTAACTCTTTTCTTTCTTTTACTGTAACATATGCATCTGTCTAATGAAAAAACTCTGCAAGGAGAAAATGAAGAAACAAGTAAGTGGAGCTTTTAGGGAGATTCTGAGTAAAAGGACAAATATACTGCCTGGTTTTCTCTTCAACTGAATTGTAAATTCCACAAAAATCTCCTCATATTGATCTAACGTTTGTCTCCCACTTACCACCTGCCCTTGACCTGCATGTGCTGCACTCCATTTGCCCCTATATAACCAATGCTGATCCTGAATAAAACTGTCTACGGTATCATCAATCTGTAATCCATCAGTCACAGACCATCAATTATAGACTGCATCGGAATTGGCTCTATGTACCCAAGTCACCAGATACTGCTGAGCAAATCAACTATATAATAGGAAAAATGGAAGAACTAGGACATCCCATTTACTTATTGAGATGATCTGCCTGCCATACATTAGGCAATATTCCATGTGGCATAATTTACGCTAATTTTAGTCACTGTCACTGTCCTCCCGTTGTTCATCGATTTGCTCAAGTGGGCCCAGTAACGTCTCCATTGTGACAATTGTTACTGTGTTTGGCATATGGAATACATCATGGGTAGCTTACCAGGCTCTGCCGTGCAGGTGAGATACTCTTGGTAGCTTGCCAGGCTCTCCGAAAGGGGCAGAGGAATCGAACTCAAGTCGACCATGTTGGCTGCGTGCAAGGCAAACGCCCTACCCGCTATGCTATCGCTCCAGCCCACGCTAATTTTAGTATAGCTCTTATTTATTTGGCTTCTGGGTCACACCTGGTAATGCTTGGGGAGTTACTCCTGGCTCTGCACTCAGGAATCACTCCTAACGGTGGTTGGGGGACAATACAGGATGCCAGGGATCAAACCTGGGTTGGCTGCGTGCAAAGCAAAAACCCTACAGCCTATCACTCCAGCCCCGACTTCACTCAGACTTCTAAATGTGCAAGATTCTTGATTTTTTGGTGTGTTTTTTTATTTGGGTCTGAGTTCATGGATCACTCCTGGTAGAGCTTGGGGAACAATAACCATATGGGGTGCTGGGGATCAAACCCAGGTCTGCACTGTGCAAAGCAAGAGCCCTACCTGCTGCACTATTATTCTGGCCCCTAAATGTGTGAGATTCTAGCACTTTCTCTCAGAAGTATCTTCTCTAACTTGTCTGATGACACAGAGTGTCTTTTATATGACTCTTCAGTTGCTTTTAGTTTTTTTGTTTGTTTGTTTTGGGGGCCACACTTGGCAGTGCTCAGGGCTTACTCCTGGCTCTGAGCTCAGAGATCACTCCTGGTGGGTTCAAGGTACCATATGGGATGCCATTAAACCAAGTCAGCTAACTGCAAGACAAGCTCCTTATCTGCTGCTCTATCATTCTCCTAATGCCTCCTTGGTTGTTACCTCAACTAAGCAGAATTCTGTCACTTACCAGGTTATTAATCGGTGTACATTAGGTTCCTGTAATAACTCTCTTGAATCACTAACCTCTAAAAAACAAGAAGGGGCTGGAGTGATAGCACAGTGGTTAGGGCGTTTGCCTTGCACGCGGCCAACCCAGGTTCGATTCCCAGCATCCCATATGGTCCCCTGGGTACCGCCAGGGGGTAATTCCTGAGTGTATGAGCCAGCAGTAATGCCTGTGCATCGCCGGGTGTGACCCAAAAAAGTAATAAATAAATAAATATAAAAAACAAGAAAGCTCAGGTTGGGGCCAGAACAATAGTACAGTGCATGTGGCCAATCAGGTTCAATCTCTGGCATCCCATATGGTCCCTGAGCACTACCAGGAGTGATCCCTGAGAGCAGAGCCAGGAGTAACCCCTGAGCACCATCACATGAGACCCCAAAACAAAACCAAAAAAAAATGGAAGAAAACTCAGGTAGAGTGAGATCTCATATATGTATTTATACATATATAACTAAAATCCAGAATGTCAACTTTATTAAGATTTTGTAGTTTGGCCCTTCTTTAAAAATCATCTGTATTTTAACTTTTCAAGTATTCTTATCTCCTAAAAGTTAAATCCGTGGAAAACACTTCACATCTTTAAGAAGGGTTCTATTTCAATCACCAGAGAATCTGAAAAACTAAAATCCCTCAAGTTCACATTTATAAAAACATTCCTATTCAAAGAACCAAAGCTCTCATTACACCAGCTTAGCATTATTTCCTTACCTCAAGGTGTGTTAAACACCTGTGTGTATGGAAATACATGTGGAAAGAAAACCTCTAAGCCCCTAAGATTATGATGTGCAGTTCATTCCCTTAAATCCTCTTATTCCCTTCTTCCCTCTTTGATGCCTTTCATCCTCATTTTCTCCTCCTCCCTGTCGGATCCCTTTGTCACAGTTTTATGCTCTGCCATAGACTATTAAACATGCAGTCCTCCCTATTAACAGAAACTTTGGTGAGTACCCAGGAAATACACAAGTCTCACTAGTGTGGCTCAACGCTCCGACCATCACATCTGTCTCTATCTCTGAGAACAAGTCTGGATGTCGAGTCAGCGATTCCAGTGATAGGTTATAACTGAATTTCACTTCTCTCTTCCTACTTGTCTATTTTCATATCAGTGTTTGCTATGTTTTGCTTTTGGATTTCTGGATCACCCTCAGTGGTGATCAGGGAATCACTCCTGACTTTCATGATCAGGAATGATCCCAGGCGGTGCTGGGATCAAACTGGGGTCTGCCTCAGGACAAGTGCCTTACCTCCTGCACTATCTCTCAGGTGCCTATTTTCATTTGCAGAAGCACCTTTATTCCAGGGTTATCCCATCCATTTTTGATTACTTACTCCTCCTACTCACTAGATCCGTACTCCCTTAACAGTTAACTATTCAATGAGAAAAGCATTTACTTCCAGAAGTATACCTAATATCTCTAACTTCACATTGTTTCCTATTCTAACGTGGCACAGCTGTCAGATTAATAATCTTCCTGTCATAGTCACACTCCTCTGCTTGGAAATCAACGACTTTTGGGACTAAAGAGAAAGTAGAGTGGAGTAGGGTGTTTGCCTTGCATGTGGTTGATCCAGATTCAATCCCTGGCATCCCATATGGCCCCCAGAACACCACCAGGAGTAATTCCTGAGTGAGGAGCTAGGAGTAACCCATGAGCATTGTCAGCTGTGGCCCAAAACAACAAAAACATACTAAAATTAGGGACCAGAGAGAGAGAGAATACAACAGGGGAGTAGGATATTTGCCTTAGATGTGGTCACACTGGATTCAATCCTGGCACCTCATATGGTCCCCCAAGCCCCACCAAGAGTGATCCCTGAGCACAGAGTCAGTAGTGAGCCATGAACACAGCCAGGTATGGTCTAAAAACAAACAAACAAAAGAAAAGAAAGAAAAGAAAAGAAAAGAAAAGAAAAGAAAAGAAAAGAAAAGAAAAGAAAAATTAGGACTGGGCAGGGGAGAAAGCTGAGCAGGCTAAGATCCGAGTTCAGTTCCCAGCACTGCCTGGCCCTCTCAGCATACCAGGAGCTCTCGTGTCCTATAGTGCCACGGGGCTGAGCAGCACCACACTGAACATGAACCCCTCAGGGAGCACAGGCAGGGTCACTGCGAGAGGCCTGGAGATACTCCGTACACTGATTGAAAGCCTGCTTCCCACCTACATAAAAATAAGACTTAGAGTATTCCAGAATAGAGTCTGGAAAGACAGCTCGAAGGGCGGGAAGACATGCTAGAGACCCTGGCTCAGCCCTCAGCACCTCATGATCCCCAAACAATACCTAGAGTAGCCCTAGCACTGCTGGGGGGCCCAAACCCTACATCCCCAATCACCCAATTACTCCAAAATGGTAGAAAATTCACAAAAACTATCAGTGTATGAACAGAGAGCAGATATTAATGATAAGAGTATGGAAAATACAGAATTTGCTGACAAATAAGCATGAGGGAACTCTACTTTTAGGGGGGGTTGGGGGGTGCTTCAGGGTCACACCAAGTGGTGCTCAGGGTCAATTCCTGGCTCTGTGCTCATGAGTGACCCCTGGTGGTTCTTAGGGAAGGATATGCAGTACCAGGAATAGTGGCTCTATTACTTCCTGTACTATCTCTCTGGGCCCTGAGGGAACATAACATAGGAAGAACTTGGCAGAAATTAAGAAAAGAGTTGAAGATAAAAGATGTTTGTCATTTTTTATAACTATAAGCATGTTTACCCACCTGATTATTCTCTATTTCCCAGTGAATTACTTGATTGTCAGATCCTCCAGAAACTAATTCAGTACAAGGAGCTGAAAAAAAATACATAAAAGTATTTTTGTTTTATGATTTTTCTCCAAATATCCTGACAAATTTCAAAGCTGTAGAAAACATATAAAAATAGATGCTTTACCTAGATTCCCTATTAATATTTTGCCTCCCTTGGTTAAGATTACTCTATATAGATACATACAAACACTTTTAATTTTCATGAACCATTTCAAAGTGGGCTGCAGGCAGTAAGACTTCTGATCCTCAAACCTTTCATTATATTGGTGCGGGGTGTGGCTCAGTGATAAAGCTTATGCCTTGCATGCATGAGACAACGGGTTTGATCCCCAGGATAATAACATACCCTAAAAACTAGAATTTTTTCATATGTAACTACAATGACCACATTTTAAAAAATTATGGGGGTGGGGGGCGTGGAGCGATAGTACAGCAGGGAGGGTATCTGCCTTGCACACGGCCGACCCGGGTTCAATCCCTGGCATCCCATATGGTCCCCCAAGCACCGCCAGGAGTAATTCCTGAGTGCAGAGCCAGGAATAACCCCTGAG
>JAOXYA010104381.1:0-10788 GCA_028565675.1 Sorex palustris | reverse complement strand
TAGGGCATTTGCCTTGCACGCGGCCAACCCAGGTTCGATTCCCAGCATCCCATATGGTCCCCTGAGCACCGCCAGGGTTGATTCCTGAGTGCAGAGCCAGGAGTAAATCCTGTGCATCGCCGGGTGTGACCCAAAAAGCAAAAAAAAAAGACATTCCAATTTCCATACATCAAGGAAGCAAAACATTCCTATACATTGAGGAAGCATTGTATCAGCTACACATAGGATACAAGATACGGGTGTCTTAACTCCTGATTCTCCAGCTCTGTGTGGTGCAATCTACATGGGCTCATCTTGACAGCTCAGTCCAGCCCCAACACCAGAACCAGGAGTAAGCCCTGAGCATCTCCAGGCATAGATGTCCCCCTTGCCCCCCAAAAATCCACCAAAAATAGCCCAAAAAATAAATTTTCATTTGCAAACCCTAACCACCTGTGACAACCACACCCTCAGGATGGCTCTGGACATCATGGTAACTAATATATACATGACTGACAGCAACATGGTCGCTTGTCTTTGGGGAGCTGTAGCCCTGCCCTCAAAATAAATCTGCCTTCTATTTTATTTTTTTGGAGGCCACACAGACGATGCTAAGTGGTTATTCCTGGCTCTGCACTCAGGAATCAGTCCTGGTGGTTCTCGCGGGATGGAACCTGGGTCTGTAACATGGAAATCAAAGGCTCTAAGTGCTTTGATATGATATCGATATTGATATCAATATCAATATCCTCTAAGTAAGACTGACAGATCTACAGTAGCGATGTCGGGCCAAAGGTCAGTCGAATGCAAGACAAGTGCCCTCCCCACTGTCCTACATCGCCGACCCAATCTAGCTTTGTCATGGGCTCAACGATTCACAATATGAACCTGAAGGCAAAAAACTTTTTTTTAGTGGATGGAAGGGAGAAAGCAGGTATGGAATTTGCTTTCTGTGAGGCTGATCCATGAGCACTGCCAGAAGTAACCTGAGAACTGCAAGGAAAAACCTTGAGCATCACTGAGCCCAAATACAAAATAAGTAAGAAATTCTTACTATATTTGACAACCACTGGAATGATCTGAAGGCAAAGATAAGCAGGGCAGAGAGGACAGAATGTCACCCAGCTGCTCCTGGAAAGGGCACCCAAGGCTATACATCGGAGGCTGTACATACAGGCTGGTAAGGCGCAGACTGGGGGTGGGGCGCAGGGTCAAAAGGACTGTGGACTATTCTACACGCCTAACAGATGAAGAAGAACAACAAAGTCAGAAAGCAAACTGCATGGTCTTTCTGTGACAGACAGTCCAGGGGAGCAAAGGGCAGTATAAGCATAGCACAGACACCTAGATCCAGGAGCCCAAGGACCCCGAGGTCAGCAGTGCATTTTACAAGTGCTCAGGGCACCCACACACTGCCCAGGGCCCAAGCCAGGGAGGGTCGCCAGATGGATGCACTTGCACACACACCTCTCCTCCCCGGCCTCAGGGCTCCTCCTTCCAGCCAGGAGATCACCACAGTCTTCACCCTGAACGCAGTGCTCCCAGAGATCTTTTTTAAAGGAAAAAGGATCAGCAACTCTCAGAAGACAGCGGCCAACCCGGGTTCGATT
Organism: Sorex palustris; assembly: GCA_028565675.1. NCBI lineage: Eukaryota > Metazoa > Chordata > Mammalia > Eulipotyphla > Soricidae > Sorex > Sorex palustris. The sequence goes on along the minus strand of JAOXYA010104381.1, from coordinate 9,199 downwards.
CCTTCGCCCCTCTCGGAGAGCCGGCAAGCTACGGAGAGTATCCTGCCCGCACAGCAGAGCCTGGAAAGTTCCCCATGGCGTATTCAATATGCCAAAAACAGTAACAACAAGGCTCACAAAGGAGACGTTACTGGCGCCCGCGCGAGCAAATCGATGAACAATGGGAGGACAGTGCTACATTATGTCTTGAGTATTTAGCAAAAGCCTTCCCACACTCCTGACATATATAGGGCTTCACTCCAGTATGAATGCAGAGTAAAGGAATAGTGCAGAGTGAAGTTCTTCCCACATGTCTGGCATTTATGAGGTTTCTCTCCACTGTGAAATTTATTGTGTGCGGTAAGTAAGGTGTTCAGATTGAGAGAAGGCCTCCCCACATTCCTCACATACAAAAGGTTTCTCTCCAGTATGAATATTCTTACGCTCAAAAGGTGTGAGAATAAAAGATACGCCCTCCCCCATTCCTCACACTGATAAGATTTCTTTCCAGCATGAATTTTCTTGTGACCACTGAGGCTTGAGAGTCGAAAAAAAAAAAAAAGCTTTCCCACATTCTTCACATGTGTAAGATTTCTCTCCTGCTTTTATGTTCATATGGTCACAACAGGGTAAATCTTGACTCAAAATTTCTCCTTGCTGCTGAAATTCCTAGAATTTCTGTCCACTGCGGGTTTCTATGGGAACATCACGGTGCTGAGAACGAAGGGAGGCTCTCCCATATTTTTTATATTTGGATGGGATCAGTTCATGATGACAATACTTGTGGTCCTGTCGGCATGAGGGACTCACTATAAATAGTGCTCCTCTCCCACAGACCAGGGGCTGCCCCACTGTGGGGGTTTGTATCCATGAGAAGAGAAAAACAGACACCGAGGAACTTTGCCCAGGGGAGGGCTTCTTTGGAGTGAGGTCGCTCTCCATTCTGATCATCCTCAGAGGAAATCCCGCCTGTCTCAGCATCCCCATGGGGCTGAGGGCATGAGTGCTCACTCCATGGTCAGAGACATTCCACCTGGGCTGGCTGGTAGAACTTCAGAGAAGGATTCCAATTATTGACATAAAAAAAAATTGAGCCCTTCAAGTGTGGTTTCTAACGTTTGCACTACATGAATGCAATAGCCAACATGTGGGTTGTTTTACCATGGAATAACAATGTTACTGTAAGTTCACTCTATCACTGTCATCCCGTTGGTCTTCAAATTACTCAAGCGAGCACCAGTAATGTCTCGTCTTTTCCCAACAACTGGAGGCTCTTTCAGGGTCAGGGGAATGAGACCTATTGTTGTTACTGTATTTAGCATATCGAATATGCCACGAAGAGCTTGCCAGGCTCTGCCATTGCGGGTGAGATACTCTCGGTAGCTTGCCAGGCTCTCCAAGAGGCATAATGTTATTGTAAGTCAAAAAAGCAAAACTGACGAATCTGGGGTCACTAAATTCTATGATTTCTTTTTTCAATTTAATGAAGGGGCACAGATAGAATTAACTCCCTCTGCAGATAACTGACACATCAGTTTCAGGAGAAAGTGAAATACACCCGAGTCTGGGTTCTAGCTCATTGTGGAGCCTGTGATGCACATGTGAAGGCAATAATGCATCATCACACAACTGAGACAGACCACCATGTCATTGAAAACATCTCACACAACTGAGACAGACCTCTGTGTCATTGAGAACATCTCACACAACTGAGGCAGACCACCGTGTCATTGAAAACATCTCACCAAAGCTGATTTCTCTCCAGAATCAATGACCTTTTTGTTCTTTTTGTTGTAGTTTCTATTTACTTTGGAGGTAGGGCCACACAAAGCAGTGCTCAGGGATCACTGGTAGTGGGTCTCTGGGGACCAGATGGGTTGCTAGGGATGCGCCATCCATTCGAATGTAAAGCAACTGTCCTTCTCACTGTTCTTTTAAACAATTACCACTTTCTATCAAACAAAAAAAATCAAGTATTTTTATGCAGTAAAAGAAAAAATAGGAATTTCTTTAGACTTTTTTTTTTTTGCTTTTTTGAGTCAGACCTGGTGATGTACAGGGGTTACTCCTGGTTCTGCACTCAGGAATTACCCCTGGCAGTGCTCAGGGGACCATATGGGATGCTGAGAATCAAACCCGGGTCGTCCGCATGTAAGGCAAACGCCCTACCCACTCTGCTATTCCTCCAGCCCCCAGGAATTTCTTGAGGTTTTGAGCAGTGATTTCAGCACAAGGTGAAGTTAAGGGCCCTCCACCTCAAGTTCACTCTTGACAGTGCCCAGCCCTCCACCTTAAAGATCACATGCTTGTTCCTCTGACTATCCCACTGGCATAATTATATTTATTTCAAATTTATGAATCTTACCAACTCATTCGTATTTGGTGACCAAGTTCCCAAATCAAATTGATGAAGTGCCAAATCCTGATGCCATGGTTTCAGTTTTGAAACCAAACACAATACATAAAGTAAGAATTTGTCAAAAGGAATGTAGTTGAATTAGGCAGTGCAGGTGGAGGACATCTTTATGATTCTCACAGTCCAAACAGTTCCATAGCAAAGGGAAGATCCATTTAGAGGACTGCCATGAGGAGCTTGGCAATCCTATACTAGCTTTTTGGTATTGTTTTTTGAGCAGACCCGGTGATTTTAGGGGGGTGGGATATATGGGACGCTGGCAATTGAAGCAGGTAAGCTGTCAGCACGGTAAGCACACTCCCCACTGTGCTATCACTCAGGTCCAAAGAAGCTTTGCTGTGGACTCACTTATTAACTATTTAAAATAAAGGCAAAAAATATTTTCAGGTATATTGCAGGCTGTGCCATCAGGCTGATAAGGCACAGACAGTAAGACCAAGGGCTGTGAATCTCATGGATTGACAGATGAGAAAGAATAACAAGAAAGCCAAGAAAGTAAAGCACAGGATCATTCATGATGGACAGTCCAGGGGAGTGAAGGTGGGCACACACCCCTCTCTTCCCTGGCCTCAGGTCTCCTCCTTCCAGCTAGGAGATCAGTGCAAGCTTCACCCCAGAATGCCCTGCCCCCACAGAGACAGAGGCATGGATTGGTGACAGGAAAACTGACGGGTAAACCTGACATAACTGGGAAAATTACTGAAAAGGCATGAGCAGAATGTCCATTTCCAAAACGCTTCAGATTTGTGGTTATTAGAGAGATAAGACCCAGGGCCTAAAAAATATCACAAATTGTGTAGCACTGTCCTTGCACATGGCTGACATGGGTTTGATCGCAGCACAGTATGTAGTTTGTTTTTGTCTTGTTTGGGATCTCTCCTCGAAATGCTCAGGGGTTACTCCTGACTCTGTACTCAGGAATCAACACCCACTGGTGGTGCTCGGGCACCACATGTGATGCCAAGGATTGAACCCATGACCACTACTTGCAAGACAATCACCTTTGCTGCTGTACCATTTCTCTAGGCCTGGCACCACATGGGAGTTTACTGAGTCACTGATGAATCATCACTGATTTCAGTAAAACCAAGAGCTTAATAAATGCAAAAATGGTTAAAGATGGCAAGAGCCCCATTTTTCTTTTTAGTTAAAAAAAAACAGTATCCAGACAGATCACACCCAGGTGGGGTACTTGCGTTGCTCTCAGACAATCAGGTTCTATCTCTGACATCGCCTGGTGTCCCCCAACCCAGCCAGAAGTTATCCCTGAGTGCGGAGAGCCCAGGAGTAAACCCTGATCCTTGCTGAATTCATTCAAGAACCATTAGAAGTGACACCGAGTAGTGAAATAGAGCAGCATCTGATGGGGTGAGGCCTGAAGAAATAAATGCCCTTGTGGTAGAAAAGATATTATAGTGTTGTTTCTCAATCAAGTGATCAGTGGGGGACACAGAGACAAGAAAGGCGTGTGGAATGAGGAAGTGTAGAGGGCCAAGAGTTCTCTCAGATGGCGGCCAGAGAGATAGTTCAGCAGGTAAGGCGTTTGCAGGTAAGGGTTCAATCCCCAGTAAACCCCTGAGCATCACCAGGTGTGACCCAAAAAGCAAAAAAAAAAAAAAATCTCTCAAATGGCGCTGATCAAACCCAGCAACCTCCTTTTATTGTAATACAATACGCTAGGGCATACATCACCAAATCCATGTGGACAAAAGCTATTGATCTTAACAAGGCACAGAATTGCTCTGTCAATGATTAATCTCCAGACCCCATACTACAATCATCTACATTTCTGTCTAGACAGGATGTCCCCTCTAATTTTACCTAAACATAGCATAGCATAATCAATCAAGGTCAAGGAGCAGCTGCATTGTGGCATGCTGACCCCAGCCCAGTTCAGTCACAGTTCCAAGCTGCTTGCAGCCATGACACTGCAAAACAGTGTCTGTTGGAACTTTCTCGTGACACTCATCAAGCTCCAACATCTCCCCCTTTTTGTTTTGCAGCCAGTTTAGCCATCATGACGACATGTGCAGTGTGTTGTTGTTGGGTTATTCTGTTTTGTTTTCTGAATTTTTGTCAGGCTATGTAAAAAAGAAACAACAACAGAACAATAAGTACAAACATACCAATAGAGCCTACCACAAGGCCTAGAATATGCTTCTTAGGATTTAGTTGAGTGATCCCATCCAATGGCCCATCCAAAATGGTATCAGGTCCCCAGACTTGCAAGTGGTCCTGAAATACAGAGTGAATGTTGGTTTGCAACTGTATAATTTTGTCGGTCATATTTTTATGGTTTAAAAAATGCTTTTTAACCTTTTCCCATGGAAACTCAGTCTCATTATAAGGTACAGGAATTATACAAAACGCAGAAGTATTCCAGTGACATTTTAGAGACTTTAAGTCTTCTTAAACTCAGTAGCTGGTCACCGAGTAGGGTAACAATTTGTGTAACATCAGCCAGTTCCTCTTGTAATCTTGCATCAATTTGTCGCTAGGCTGTTTGCAGTCTCTCAGGATTCTCATGCCATTTCTTAACAAAATCAGTGGTCTGAGATCCTTGCCGCTACACAATATCAGCCATTGCTGCCATAGCAGTGATGGCAATGAGTCCCATCACGATCACGATCACGATCATCCTGTTGTTCGTTGATTTCCTCGAGCAGGCACCAATAATGCCTCCTTCTTCCTAGTCCCGAGATTTTAAAAGAGCCATTTCAATGCTCTTTCAGGATTAGGAGAATGAGACCCATCTTTGTTACTGGTATTTGGCATATTGAGCATGACACGGGAAGTTTGCCAGACTCTGCTGTGTGGGCAGGATACTTTTGGTAGCCTTCCAGGTTCTCCAAAGAAAAAATAAGATAATAAGAGCTGGGTTTTATAGTCTCTGCGTCTTGTCCGTTGATGGGACCAACCTGGTGCTGGCGGCAGCTGGTGGGTGTAACGTCTACGTACTGGAAGATGGGGGGTCTGGGTGGAGAAGGCCCAGTCCCAATCCGAGTAGGCTTAGAGACCTCAGCCTCGGGACCCGCATGCCTGGGTAATGATAGCAATTATGAGGCCTACAAATCTCTCTGTGCATCGTGCCAGGTGAGTGACCAGCCAGCAAAGAATGTTTGTAGCTGGACTGTCTTCCCATAAGTGGTTAAGCTGCACAGGCATCCACACCCCCACGCAAGCTCTAAGGAAACAGATACTTTCTTATGCTGTGAGACTCATAGTGTTATTAATACAAGTGAACATAGAGCAGTCAGTGCAATATATTACTCATGCTACTCTGTCCACTGTCCTCCCGTTGTTCATTGATTTGCTCGAGAGGACCCAGTAACGTCTCCATTTTGAGGCTTGTTGTCACTGTGTTTGGCATATTGAATACATCACAGGTAGCTTGTCAGGCTTTGCCACATGGGTGAGATACTCTCAGTAGCTTGCTGGGCTCTCCAAGAGGGGCAGAGGAATCGAACTCTAGTCAGCCATGTTGGCTGTGTGCAAGGCAAACGCCCTACCACTGTGCTATCACTCTAGCCCTATCCCAGCTAATTCTCCTTTTAAGTATGATCTAGGACAGTGGAACACAAGCCTGTATATAGCGGGTAAAATTTCTATCAAAATGTAAAGTACATTTTGTTCTGACATTGTTATGTTGGATATAATCTGTCCAGGCCATCACGAATCCAAATGCATTCCCTATTTTCCACAGATTATTTTGCTTCTTATGCCCAGGAAAGAAGGGTGTAGGAGGTGCAAAGCCACCTCCATGCCACACTATGCCTATATTGGAGTTCATTATAATTTGGGACACTTCAGAGCCTTGTATTTATTGCTCCCCAGTTCAGAACCTTGCTAGTTCCTTTTCCCCAAGCTGAGCCCACTGGACTCCAATCAATAATTTTCCCATAAGGGGAATCAATATAGATCCTAGCTTTTTCTCCTCTATACTGCTTCCAATATAGCCAATTTCCTAATTCAGTAACTATAGGGAGTTCACATACAGGCAAAGACGGTAGAGTATCATAGCTTTCACTTCCCGTATCTAAAAATCCATTTGCAGGGCCGGAGCGATAGCACAGTGGGTTGGGCATTTGCCTTGCACGCGGCCGACCCTGGTTCAATCCCCGGCATCCCATATGGTCCCCTCAAGGACCGCCAGGTGTAATTTCTGAGTGCAGAGCCAGGAGTGACCCCTGAGCATCGCTGGGTGTGACCCAAAAGGCAAAAAAAAATCCATTTGCTGAGAGCAATAATGGCTTTTTATCAGATTTAGTAGAATTGTGACTTTCAGCCATCCAGTATTGTATGTGTGTTTTTAAACAATGACTCCCATTACCAATGCAGATAGGCATCCCTTCCACCCCAGTAACATATTCAGGAAAATTTGTGCCTTCTTCTTTGGGTTTGATTGGGCCTCTATCATCATATGGGCCAGGCAGCCAAGATGTTTCATTAGTGTAAATAGGTGTGGTTTGTCCTGCCATGATGCTCCCCTTAATAAAGGTGGGTTAGGAAGGTAGGCCCAGTATGTCATGTTAGTCGTCAAGGGACTTACCAGCATCATAATTAGTGATGACATAGCCAGGAAGAGTGTCTGTGGTGTTCTTGGGGTCCAGGTCAATATCAGCATTCCTTCTGCTTGAGATGACAGTGCCTTCAATTGTTCCCATGTAGAGTACTTTGCATCCTGAGTTCGAGGTAGAAGACTACGAGGTATTCTGTCTTGTTCATCAAGGGGTAGTCTTTTCATTCTCTTCTCCACTTGCTCCAGTGGAGTGGACATTTATTAATTTGAGCCTCTTTATGTATGAAAAAAAGACATTTTTAGTAATATTTATAAATATCCACACTTCCTTTTGGGAATTGCAATTGTTATTGCGTGAATTTTATGTGACACCAAGTTCCTTTTCGGTACACCAAAAATATTTGGAGCCAAAATTTTAATCATAATTTTTCATCGGCGGTCACCCAATTACAAAACAAATTCGGCTTCCAGAATTAATTTCTAAACACTCCCCTTAACATGCAGTAAACACTTTATGGCTACAACTGTTACTACATACGAGTGCACAGAGACAGAAAAACAATGAACCCATTAAAACACCAGCAGCAACAACAAAGCTGCACTTCCTTAGACTTTCGGGTACATGGCTTTGAGCTCTAATATGTCATTTGAAATCTCCCTTGCTGGTTTGCTAGGGACATCATCACTTGAAACTACCAGAAAGTTTAATGTTTCAATTTCCTGTGGTTTAACGGTGCCTTAAAGTTGTCAGATATTAAATAGTTTCCCCGATTCAACGAGGTACTGGCATATAGAATCTTTCTTCTGAGTTCAAGTACTAGTCTTGTACTAAAACTGATGTCTTGTTTGAAAGTATGAAAATGTGATTACATATATGAACTCCTCTCTGCATATTTATTCAAAAATCTAATGTCTCTGCTTCATAGATCTGTAGGACAGCATTTGGTTGCCATCCAAAATGCATAGTGCAAATGTGTTAATATAACATTTATAATGCAAAAAAAATGCATTTGGTCAACTGTATCTCCCATTAGAAATAACTTAGAGAATTTTATTCACTGAGCAGAGAAACTCTCAGTATTAGCAAGATAGTGAGTACTTTTTGATTTGCATACAGGTAGATTGGATCTAATTAATACTCTTACCACAACCGGAAGTGCATCCTCAGTACAGGCAGGGATTAGACCTGAAAAATGGCTGGATTTGTCTCTAAAGCAAACCAAACAAGCCAAAATTAAACAAAACAATAGGTTCTATTTTGTCCCAACACTGACACATACTTATAATGTTTTGACAAAATGTCTATTTTTAGAACAGATGTTCATGTTCAAAGAAATCTGGAAATAAATGATTGTCAAATGAGTTTGAGTATGAATTTAGTATGCTTATCATTTAAAATTATCAATAGGCATTCACTAAATATTAATTGCAATTATGCAATTTTAAATGTCATTCATGTGAAAATCATGCCGTTAGCCCTATCCTATGAATCAACTAAACAGTAGAGAAAATGCTCCTTTTAAAATAACATATAAGGTGCATCTGACCAAAATAAACGATGTTTCTATTACTAAATTATACCAATATTACTATTTTTTCATATTCAATATGTAGTTTTACATGGTTAAGACTAAATAGAAGTGACTTCCACTTATATCTTATGGTATGCTTATTTCTAAGTGGGAACAAATGAGTAATAGCACAAACCTACCCACCAACTTCATTCTAATATTATTGAAATTCTTCTCTTTAGCTTGACCACCGAAGAGCTCTCAGAGATGGAAGGTAAACTTAGGCATGGGAGTCAGCCTCGGAATACCTCCTTTTCTCTTAAGAACTCATTCTGGTTCTATTGAGATTCTGTGGTGGGCAGAATGCTTGCCTTGCAGTAAGCCAATACTGGTTCAATCTCTATATGTACTTAGTCTCCTGAGCACCACCAAGAGTTATTCTGTTAGAGGATGTGGGCTTTCCAGGAAAAAGCCCACATGCTAACAGAAGTGTCCCCAATGACCCCCCCAAAAACAATAAGAAATAATAATTTACTTTCTAGAGGAAAACTGGACCTTGAAAAGTTGAAGTTATCTGAGTCTGAGAAACTGACAATCCCACTGACAGTGGATGAAAGTTCCTATTTCACCACATCCATGCCAACAAAGATTGTTCTCACTTAATCACTTAACTTCCCATTAGTCGTTGATTTACTCAAGTGGGCGCCAGTAACATCTCCATTTGTCCCTGTCGCGTGCTAGTGTAGCCCAATGGCATCTGTTCGCTCTGGGAAC